>WURV02148422.1:0-17850 GCA_011762755.2 Epimenia babai | reverse complement strand
TCCAGCAATCGGGGATAAATGACTTGCTGAGGATCACCGCAGAAAAGTCAACTAGTGGGAAGTTTCGAACCCGCGACATTTCGGTTACGAGTCCGGTGTTCCTACCACTCGACTAACTGCTTCCTTTACATTATTACATAACTTGGTTTACATATCCAAACTGTGTTATTTTACATCGCTACAGCTGTTCCACCATATAATCTCGGTAACACGCAGATGTGGAAGGAATAACAATAAGACCAACTAAGTACATAATGTGTATATGCAATTTCAGAGGGCGATCTACCTCTTGAAGTGATTTAAAACCAAGTGGTTGCCATTATCGATGATGCATATGTTTGGTGATTGACTTCTATGTGCTGCCTTGTGTAATTCACTGCAGACCACCAAACGTATATTCTTACATTAATACGACAAGTGACGGTTACACTGTACCTTGTTGCCATTCAACATAATATATGAATAATAATATAATCAAAATTTCCGTAGCTTCGCTAACTTCGACAAATGGATCATTATACATGATGGGCATAACATCATTACATTAAACTACATCAGATAGGTATAACTGGGATGCTTTGGTCTTTTGTGGCGTATCCGAAATTTCCATACCTCCACTCGAAACCTCGTTTCACTCCCACTCGAAGCCTCATTCCTCTCATTTTCCCACCCTATCGTTATTTTCCGTAAGTTAAGAAATCTATCCCAGCCGAACTTAATACTGCCATGTTCGTCGAGTAGTAGAAGGATTACAGCTTTTTCGTTTGCTGTTAATACACGGTATTTTGTGGATTATGACCACATATGCTAAAGAAATCTACTTTTCATATCTCTTCTTCACAAGCAAGTCTTTCTATCGAAAATAACTGAAAGAACTTATTGACTTGTGGTAATTTTGAGAACGCAATAGCCCAGTTGAATCAGGAATCGTCAAGTTAAAACCAGCCATTTTCTAACTTCCTGGTAGCCATAATATTTTCAATCTCACCATGCATGTAATAGACAAAGGTTCTACTGTTACTTTCATATTGACGTGATCGACAGCAGTGACTTTTAATCTCCCCTTTCACATTTCGCTCCTTCCTTCCGTTGATAGCCAATATATATATCTCGTACATCAATATTTTTAGGATGGTACCTATACGACCCTCTTAGAAAGTGTCAACGTCAGAAAATTTTTTTAATGCACTGACTTTCTAAATGACACTGACCATGGGATAGCATTGATTGCGTGTCCATGAAGATACCAGGAGTGGTCGCACTATTGACCCTGCTGCATTACGATTTTAGTCCAAAACAAGCACACCACCGGCAATTGGGGCCAACATTTACATTTATGGAAAATGGGTGGAGCAATAATTGTTAGCGGTCAGTTTAGAATGCGACATAAGGGACTGTGTTTTAGCTTGAACATCATGCGAGTTTGCCCAAGTGACATAGAAAATAAGACTTCATTTGCCACAAACTGGAGTAAACCCGTCTCAAGAATGGGTAGACGCTCGATATTATCCTTTGCGGCTGATCTGCGAGTGTTGAAGGTAATGTGTTTGCGCTGAATACGGCTGCCATTAAGACATTAATTGTAAACCGCATCAAAGAGCCTTGGTTGATACTTGCGGTCTATAACCGCTGTACTTTACGTTTACTTTAAAGTGGTTCGGTTTTTATAGAGAGCGTTCGATATGTAACGATGGAAGTACTGTGATACACACAGTATGCATCGAGCGTCACTGTGTATAAAATTCGACTTCGTGCTAGTTATAAGATTATTTCACCTAATGAACGCCAATCAAGAATTTCGAAAAGAAAAATATTAAAGGATTATGTCATTAGGGACAAGAAATTTTGGCGTCTGTAACTGTACACCGATGCAGTCAGCGATCGTCTGGCGTTAAATCGTTAAATGCCTAAAACCCTGTTACTGCTTGAGTAATTGTCATCATATTCTTGCCAAGGCCATGCGAAAACGGAGAGAATGTTTCCGGCACGTTCCGGCTTTACCCCTTGATTTGTTGGCGTGCATCATTCAGTATATATGTCGCTTTAAGTAACTCGAAAACAAATATGAAGAAATAAGGTAGCAACACCTTTACAGACTAACTTTTAATTTATTACACAAGATTTCGATAAATTGTGCAATATATTCAAAGTTGGTCTCTAAAGGTGTTGCTTACCTTATTTCTTCATATTATGTAAGACCAACGCGACTACCCCACTATTTTAAAAACCAATGACGATTATCTTTAGTACGTTATTCGTGGTTAATACTAAGCTTCTGAGATGGGTGCCCACAAGAGGCCCAATACATAATTATGATATATGCTTTCACCTTAATTTTATATTACTTAAATATATTGTAGGCATATATAACGTATGGAATAGGAATAGTATTTGTAGGCCTACTATCGCGGCGAGGATATTACGAAGCTTTAGGAGCTGCGTGCCAATTATTTATAGTGGCTTTCGTTTAACATGACCCAGACTAATATTTACAATGTTGATTGGCCACTTATAAGTAAGGAAGGATTAACTTATATACACCTTATACATGAAGAAAACCACTATGTTACAGGAGTAGTATCAGATAGGTGACTATTAAGGATCGTCAAGCAAGAGCCACCGGTTTGAGGAAGATGTCACGGAGCGCATTCTGGAAAGATGTATGTGTGTTGAGGGATAGGCTGGTAGACGGTTGAAGGTCAGAGGCCCCAAGTAATGTAGCGATCGTGGCCCGACCCTCTTGTTCATTCTTGGAATGTGCATTTTGTAAGTAGTGGAGGAACGAAAGGCTGTGTTAGTAATGGCTGTTGGCTCAGCGGAAATTTGTGTTAGTGAAGGTGATATGGAGTGGTTTAGTTTGTAAATTTCGCACAGGAATAAGTATTTACGTCGTTTAGCTAATGAAAAGTATGTTAGTAACAGACTGGAGGTGGGAAATGTTAGTACGATGTGGAGATTGTGCAAATATTTTTGAGCGTCTGTACTGAATAGTTTCTAGTATGGTGGAATTAGTGGTTGACATGTTGAATAGGACAGGAGAAGCATATCCCAGAATGGGTCGTATTAGTAAAGTGTAGAAAAATCGTGCAGTGTCTTGACAAATAAGGTGACGAATACGTGAGAAGTGAATGACAATTGGCATTACCTTAGTTTTTATCTATGTGACGTGAGTGTTCCAATTGAGCGACGGGTCAAAGATTACCCCACGATATTTTATCGATGTACTAAAAGGAACAGTATAATTAAATCTACTTAGAGTCGTTCTACTAAAATTTGAACTCCGCTAAGAGATTACATGAACATATCGACCCTAGGTCAGCTAATAGCTAGGTAATCGCGTAGATAATGAGCAAGTGTGACAAACGGACACATACAAACTTTCCCAGTTATATTAAATTAAATGCTATGTTTGATCACCTGATGAAGCGTAGTTTTCATGCGGGCGATCGTGATCAAGTAAAACCAGTTAGTCTATATAAAAAATGTTGCCCTTAACCCCGATACCATCCTTACATTACTTGAACCAATAGGGGAAATAACTAACTTTATGGATTAATCTAAACACTATCAGTGTCTTAGTGAATCTAAACGAGGCATTCGATAGAATTAACTATGGTATTCTGAATAAATACGGAATGTGTGTGAAATTTGGGAAGTCATTACGGATGGGATATGTTATTATTAGACTAAAAGAGGGCAATATGTTGGCTTTAAAACGCGCATTAATGATTTTTGAAGAAAATTCCCAACTTCGATATATACACGACTGCATAGCGAAGTACAAAAGTCATCCGTCTCCCCGAGCGCAGACTACAGCACCGTGTGTTCATATTACTTTGGTACTAAATATAACAAAATGTGTTTCTTCCTCAAAAGTTTAATTATAATTATATTTTGATCTTATTTATGCTTCCAATGCTTTCGTAATTCCTATTGAATGCTATTATACGTGTCCACGACCAACCAGGAAGTAGTCTTTGAGCAAACAACGAAATCTCGCCCTCAAAGCGCCGATAAACCACGCGATAAGGAAAGAATGCGCGGTGTCATACAGAAAACGTTGCGGGTGCGGCTTGGTATGTTGAGACCGATCGCTCATCGAGAATCCATAGATCCATAGACGATAGGCGCAAATAATTATTCGAAATGACAATATCAGAGTGGGTGTGGCACAAGGTTCGGTGGAAGAAATACCCGCAATGAACTATTTATAAGTTTACAAAACTTTGTCCAACAATGCAATGATATCCTATTTCTTTAGTGCAATTTTCATCATAAACACCTTATGACATTAATTCCGCACATTGCCAAATATTGGGGTAATGTAAACGGAGGTAGTTGGTTCTCTGAATAGCTTCATAGAAATGTACAGCAAAACCTATACCTCTGTTGGGATTCGAACCCACTACCTCCATATAACTGGTCAGGTGCTCTATCAGATTTTGTCACTGATGAAATTTTCACGTCGGCTCAATTAAAACAACCGCACGCAAGGGTTCTTATTGAATAGTTAGATGACCCTTCGTAAAATTCGCTTATTAAAAGTCTACTTGGCCATATGACAAATTTAATAGTATATTTAAAATACCAATTTTCTAGAAAAATACAATTGATAATTCATGCTGCATGGACCTCGTTCGATAGTCGACTCTCAGCTATCTAATACCAACGAAGTCTTAACTTAGTGTGCGTCAAAAATACTTAATATTGCACCCATAAACGACAGGTTAACAGTCATTTGTTATCTTTACGTGGTATTTGATAAAATATAATGCTATTAAGGAATTTACTTTTCGAGTACATCTGTTGGGCGTAGTTCATTTATTCTAGATAACGCACTTTTAGAGCAAAAAGGCGCAATAAGAGATCAGGTTGATAAATTATATGATGGCTAGTATGCTTCTGAGAGCCAGAATGTTCGCTATAATAATGATAATAGCAATTTATAAATTGGTGATGACACCGTCTAGTGACACTAAACATAAAATCACAATGACAATAACTAGTGGACGACAAATACAGTACAAAGGACATTAATTAAGAGGGAGTACTAAATGATAATTGAAAAAGGTAAATTTTGAATTTGGACTTAAAATGCTGAAAATTAGTGCATAGACGGATATCAGTGGGTAGATTATTGAAAAGAGAGTGGGCAGCGAACGAGAAAGATCTGTCGCCGAAATGGCGCCCGATAGAATAACTTTTGAATTGTCACCTTAGGAATTTCTTTAAAAATGAAATGAGAGTTGCCTTGCCTTTGGTTGGTTTAGTTTAAGCCGATCGAATAATAAGAACTTTGTGTGAATGATAGATCAGTGAATCTCAATCCAGAATCCTGATTAATTTAGGAAACATAATACCAAATACAATACGACAGCGGTCGCATGTCGACCATCCGTGGTATATGGTGAAAGAGCGTGCGAACCGAAATGTTTACGTTAACTCGGGCCACCGGTTCACCATGAAACTATACTCATTTGAAATAGAAACTCGTTTACCCAATGACATTGAATATATTACGTTAAATATATAGCATTAATGGTAGTTCACAATGAGTGCAACTTGCGTGTTATGTAACATATTATGGCTTGGGTGTTAGCCTGCTTATCACAATAGCACACTAGCAGCCACGATGTTACGCAATGATAATAATTCTTTCCGTGAACTGTCCACTGGACTGCACACAATGACGCGACATGAAAGTGAGTTTAAAGGGTCGAATTATTGGGTTGGTGGAGAATATATGAAGTGGCTCGGCGAACTGGGCGTGATCGAAAAACAAGCTGTGGCCCAGGCGGTACCGGGAAGAGGGTGTATGCCCACGAAACGCCGGTCGGGCAGACAACAAAAACCACTGCCACAGCTGACTGGTATCTGTCAGTGTTAGTACGACGAAATCGCTGTATGACCGGCCAAAGTATAGGCTATACGCAAGCGGGGTACAGATGAGTTTGCATGCAGTGTACAGGCGCATCCCGTCATTGGGGTACAGAGACGCCTGGCCTTATTCACATCGCGCGAGGGTACACTGGTGTCAGGGGATGCTCAGTGGGCGTATCCAACCTGCGACATGTGTTTACGGACGAATCCCGGTTCTATTAGGATTTCAATGATGGACAAACACCATTGGGATGTTTTGGGTCCGATGGTGCATCGTACCTCGTCGCCTGCCAAAATCCAGCAACTCGCGCGCGCATCGATTACACGAACAATAGGAGACTATCGACCTGCCTGTTACTAGGAAGGTGTTTGTGGGTATAACACGCAGGATTCACGAATATGTTAAGATGAGATTAAGATCCACCAAATATTGATACAAAAGACAATTTAAAAATCACGAATTTGGTTTTAAACGTTTCATCGACTTAAATGATAGTCTATTTGTTTTACGTGTTTTCTGTAGCTCCAGTTTTTCACAAAATTTACGTTATTTATAGTATCAGTCACCTGATAAATTTTCTGTTGTTAAAGGTAAAACTTTAATAAGTGCTAGTCATTAGGACCTATTGTATTTTCGGGCCTATTCATTAGCCAATTATTGTGAAAGTTGTTGCGTCTGCCTTTAGTGACCACCCTGTGGAACAATACCGTCAGTCTGACCCACTGGCGACCTCAACAGAGGAACAATGGCACCGAGTAACACGAACCTTATCATAAAGGAGGATATGGAATCCCTGAAGAATGACGTGAAAGACATCAAAGAATTCATGAACTCCGTGTTGACGTTCTCAACTGACATGGAAGATCTCAACGACAAATTTTCCAAGATGATTACAACCTTGATAAACCGTGTGGATAGATTGGAAATGGAATGTAAAACAAAAGAGAGACAAGTGGATGCGGCAAATCGTCAAATTGACAACCCAGAGCAATACAGCCGATTGGGCAATGTTATAATTAGTTGCCTTGTGTGGACCTACTCGGACATCACAGGACAGACGGAGACCAGGATAACGAGGTCTGAGACAGCAAAATCAACATCCTATGAAGCGAGTGACAACGCCAACGACCTCGGTGAAGAACAAGTGAAGCTAATACTTGGTTTTTTTTTCCACGAGGATATTGGTGAAAACATCAAGGACAGTGACATAAGTGTAGGTCACGACCTACCTTCTCGTAGAAATAAAGGCAACAAAAAGAACCTTGTAAAATTTACAAATAGACGTGCAAGGATTGCCGTCGTAAAGAGAAAAGGACGTTTAAGGGGTAAAAATGTGTAACTGAATAAACATTTAACGACTAAGCCACTTTAGCGGGAATAGTTAGATGATACTATATCGACATCCAACCAACTAATCGTCTATGTAATAAGTCCTGGATAAAGACCAAGGGGCGCTGACTCACATTGGCGCACGTGTTACGGGGGCGTGGCCATATAGATATTGACAGCATCGGTATAGTGGCAGGAAATCATGATAATATAGAAAATAATTTTAGGTTGCAATTAGCTAACTTTTATACACACTATAGCATGAACATGGATCAAGTGTGCATCAGAACAAAAGGTACTCCAGAGGAGGCCACGACATACGTCATCTCGTGCAACGAAGACTTTGCTGCTAGGTTTAAACTGTGCAAGTAAAGCCACAGTGACAGTCACTGTAGCAACAGTTTGGTCCGGCCATAGACTTTGCAATTTACCCCCCCCCCCCTCCTCTATAAACTGTTGATGGATAAGAACTGTAGAATATGTGACAAAATTATTTTTTCTAGTAATATCCAACGTAGCCATTGTTACCATCATTTGTATAAACATTATTTGCATACATATGCTAGACTATCTAAAGCTGAATTATCTGTTTATGAATCAAATAAGAATATGACCTGCTCTAAATTTTAAACAGAAATATTTCCATTTGCATGTTAGGATGCCGATGAATTCCAATACAACTTAAATTTGACTTAAAATATCTATGAAATTTATGATAATTGTAAAGACCTAAAGTTTCTACTATTTACTTATAATGACAGTAAAGTAAATAACGAATAAAGACACTTCATTATTCAGTTGATGAAGAATGTTCTAACATGTTCTAACATGCTTGTGATCTATATCTCCGCAGGAATCCATAAAGGTGTTACCACTTCTATTTGCTTGTAAAAAACTAATGTGATTTAGACACAGAAAAGTTTTTCATTAATTCAAATGTCAATAGCGAATATTTCCTAGAAAGTACCTTTAATGAAAAATTTAAACAAGATTCTGGTTTCAAGATAATACATTTCAACAGTAGAAGCTTAAGTGCTAATTATGACCAAATCAGAATGTTCTTAGAACTGCCGATTAGATTAGATGTAGTTGCTATCAATGAGACATTGACAGTAACTCCCCCTACTGTCTCGAGGGCTACACTTTACATCACGTCAAAAGAATGGTCAAAGCTGGATGTGGTGGGGGAATATTTGTGGATAATAGCATAGAATCATCTCTTATCGATGACTTATGTTTTACAGTAGACAACAGCCATGAATGTGTTACTGTAGAAATTCATCCTAATTTCGACTTTAAATGTAAACCTGTTCACGTAAGGGGTATGTACAGGGCCCCCGGAAACTAATACCAACTAATTAACTGCCCAAATGGAAAGTATCGTGGGAACTCTAAAAAATAAATCATCATACATATGTGGTGATTTCAATATAAACCTGTTACAATACGAGACCCATGATGCTGATGGTACTAATATATTTATAACAGGCAAGAATTTGAGCAAGTGTGCCAACAACATGACTAATGAATTAATTAAAGTCACAATTTGGTTTCATGTAAATAAACTGTCGCTCAATGTTAGCAAGACTAATTATATGATATTTTATGGAAAAGCAGTTTCATTGCGATTTCAATGTATGTATTTTTTTTTAAACAAATATGATTGAACGAATAGAAAGTGCCGAATTGTTAGGTGTTAATATTGATAGTAAATTATCATTGAATAATCACATTAAAACATTCAATCAAAGATAGAAAAAAGTATTAATGTCCTATCTAGAGCCAAGATTTTTTGACTCCAATGCACTGTATATATTATATTGTGCTCTAATTCTGCCATACATTCATTATTGCTTTCAAGTTTGGGGAAACAATTATTATTCGCGACTAACAGGCATTGAGGTATTACAGAAACGTGCTATGAGAATAATCGGAAACTTATCATATCCTGACCATATGGCACAAATTTGTATTAATATAAACTCCTAAATGTCTATGATATTGTAATATTGTGTCGTATACAAAACATCTCACAATTTGTCACCTGTCAATATCCAACAGAAATTTTGTAAATATATAGATCAAAAAACAAAAAAAAAAACAAAATATTGCGAAACCAACTAGATTTCCAAGTTTCATATAGAAAAACAAATATACCATCAATGACTAAAGGTAATAAGGGAGTGAAACTATGAAATGAGTGAAGTATATCAATAAAAGAATGCGCTAGTCTGAACTTATTTAAAAGTAAATATCAATCTTTTTGGATAGAAAAATATGAATAGTGTGAGAATATCTTGACTGCAATCTTTTGTGTAGATTATGTCTGATGAGATTGCACCTGATATACTGTATATTAAAATAGTATTGTAATTGTACTGCAATTGCATTGTGATTGTATTATTATTACTGTAATTCCATTTCTATATTAATGTATTGTAATTGTAAATTTTGAAAAGCTTGCAAATTTTGTAAATCCTTCAAAGAAAATACCGGGGGTGATGTGCAATCAGTTTTTACTTTGGTCACCTCCATTTCTCTCGTACATAGAAACTTACATTATAAAATTACGTGTAGCTAAAACTCGTGTTACAGTGATCTTAATACCCACGTTAGCGTATAAAAATCCTGACGATTGATAATGATTGTACATTATAATTAATGAGGATTTTTCACTACCTTTGTACATTGTGTGCATCTATTATTGTAACTATTGTATATGATGTATTTGAGAAATAAACTCGGTTGAATTGAAATTGGATATAACATAAAACAACAACGTATAAAATGATATAATTACTAATGTTATATTTTTAGTGTTATGTGAGGTTTATTTCACATGAGTATATTATTATCCAGACATCCACCCATAGACAGCATATTCATAATATGGACTTTCTGACTTATCACCGGAAACGCCAAATTGACTGAACCTCATTGCGATCCTTGATCGTGTCTGTTATAGTCTTAACAGAAACACAGAGCCAGGAAGTGGCAACACTTGGTGATCGAAAAAAAATCATGGGACGAATAAAGATTATTGAATGTTTTCACATTCAAATACTCGTGATACTCATTTTGTACTAAGAATAAAGTTGTTACTACTTCTATGTGTTTATATTTTCACTGTCTCGCACGGCTGTGATAATTAGTTTCTCTTGTAACAGGGTCTCTCCATTACGTCTTTTATTACCCTACATCAAATTTTGTTCCGCATGATCCAACGCGGGATTACGCAGACAATCGACTATTAAGATTCATGATCTACTTGATATCTTTTAAGGGAATAAAACATATAGGTGTAATCCATACGTGATGACAAGGAAGATTGGCGAATGGCAATGAAAACTCCAGTATAGTCGTAGCGCATCGATGAACAGGCGCTTCGGCTAAATGATCCACTATAAACTGGGAGAATTGCTTGGCGCCCTCACGAAAAATAAAGTTTACACGCGCATGAAAATTGTCCATAGTGATTTATACTTATGATATACGCCGAGAAATGAGAGAATTTGAACTACATACATTTCTTAGGGTTACAACACTGAAAAGTATAATGCATTCTGTATTAATATTGCCTGGCTGTATTTTTACTATTATGGAGTAGGCTATATGATGTATTAACTAATATTATTGTAATGTGTGAAAATATAGCCTATGGCACGATGAGTTTCAGAAGAGAAATGCAAAGGAAAAAACCGTGTGTCTGGTAAGGCCCGAACTCACGACTTGCAGATAACCGGTCATGTGCTGTAACGTCCACACTGGCCACTACCCCCCCCCCATTGATATGACGGGGATATTTCAAAAACCGCAACCCAGGAATTATGCAGTGGACATCGCTTCATTGCTTGTTGCTGACATCTGGGTATCGCTGGCATTATACGTCTGATATCTGAATGTGTTCTCAAGCTATCAAAGGACCGTCAAGTCCCAAAATGCGCAGGAAAAGCCTGCCCTGTAGCTCGGTTGGTGAACCGGTTATCTGATCCACTGAATCCAAACTGATGGAGAGTTGTCGGCTCCATCAGAGACAATGTTTTTTTCTGAGTATTTCTCTCCTGTTATGTATAGTAGGCTACTACTATGACTACCCACCATTAACCGAATAAGTCTGAAATTTAATGCATAACACCCGATGAAGGATACATATGTATAAAAGGTTCCATTAATCCATACCTTCGTTGGCCAGCGAGCTGTTCTTTTCTTTTCGTAATTTGTTATTGTATTTTTTATCTAACTTAATTTGAAATAGGTACAAAATTGATCTTATTGTTGTGTCACTATTCTATACGTACATTTAGACTATATCGCTCAAAAAACATCAGTTCGTTTGGTTTTTTATTGGCATATGACAATGATGACATTATATGGAGCCGGCATACGGTGGATTATGTAATATAATCATAATGAAATTGTTTTATCATTAGATAACACAATGCAACAATAACTGATAAAAGCGATACGATCCGTTACGTAGTTATATTTCCTGATCCGAACTATGGAAACTTGGGCGACCACCAGCGTAGTGTTCATACTACCCGCGTTAGTCAGGTACCCCAGCAACAATGTTCATTATGTAACTCAGGCATGTATAGACAATACATACGCCTTGATCATTAAACGTTTAGATCTACGACAAACCTTCGTGGTGATGTATGCTCCGATACAGTAGACGCTCCATATATGACAAAATTAATCATTCGTATTAATCCTGCGTGAACAGGTTCACTTCTGACAACATTATCGTACAATCGCTTCGCAGAATTTGCGACATATGATTTTAGAACGGCAGTACTGCTGATCTGTACGTCTCGCTATCTATGCTATCTACAATTACATAGACGAAGGCTAGGCCTGTCGATAAACAAAATACCTGTATGCATGGGTGTATAGATAATATTTCCGCAATTATGTTTGCGCGAAAACTTCTTCGGTTTTATCGTTTTAGAACTGAGCATTAAGGACAACGAATAATCATTGTGAAAGCTACGTAATCCAATCAACAATAACAATAACCGCATATATAACAATAACTATTAACGCTAATTTCATAGTGACATTTCATTTTGTTAACATCCTTTTGTTTATTTCTTACCTTTAATAAAACACGGACTTCTAATGAAAATTCAAGCTCGACGTAATTGATTCTTCAGATCTTATTGGATAAAAACAATTGTCAAGAGTGCACGATGGCTACATAATACCATGATTCGGTAATATAGACTTTTGGTGGCCCAAAAGATCTAAAAATGAACACGATACAAGGGATGTTACGAGCAACTAAAGTAGCGAAAGAGGCATACCACACCCTTTACTCAATAGTCCTTACAATCCATGTACACAGACACTATTATCTGATTAAATCGCTGTTAATATATTATTGCGACTTGAATGGCGTAAGCCGACAATCCCAGGGTGACAAAGCGGTGGTAATGTAACGTCAAATATCAGAGGATTGTATCGGCTAAGAACTACTATCGATAGAATCACGACACGATCATCAATTCTGTCCATCTAATTATAGCACATAGTGTCGATCTGTCGCCATTCAAGTGGCAAATTTCACATAGAATTTCATTATTCGCGATGGTAGGTATGACTTGGATACATAAGAGAGCGGTTATGATGGAATATCATTGGCTAACTCATTCACACCCAGCCAATAGGTCATGTATGTCCAATAAATTGACAATAGCATTAGCACTCGGTTGCCACACAGCCCGTCGCACGATAGAGTGCATTCCGCGTACGATACCATTCGCCCCCCACCCCCACCCCAACTTATACTTGACATACGAACGCCCCTGTATCTTAATCGAAAATTGTCGAAATCGGTAACGTCAGGTTGTGACTCCCCAAATTTTAGCGACGCTAAATTACATTTACGACTTCTAAATTTGGACACCTACGAATCGAAGATGCAGCATTGTTTATTTCGTCGGAAAACTGATAGTGCATCGATATTGTTGTAGGCGTATTTAGTTGAAAATTTTGTCACATAATTCATACATGACAGTCTAAATTCACTCTTATAATTCGGGCCCAGTGGTGGGTCTGCCATCATCTCTCACAGTTCTCTAAAGACAATCACACCTAAATCGCTTCGCGACATCGAAAACATTAGCTCTTTTGAATTCGCTGACAATGTGTTTTTGGTGTTTAGATGATTTAAAAATCGCTTATCTGTGCCAACTCATACAGGATGACATACACTGAACATAGTTGCGATTTCGTATGACAGATAAGCAACCTTTATGTTTTCGACACTACTTTATCTGACCATTATCTAATTCAGTTTAATGTCAAGTGTCAGTAGCTGTGTTTTCATTCCCAGGGTATCAACACACAATAATTACGGCCGTCAAATATCTAAAATTAACAGTGACGCTTTTAACTCATCTACAGACACAACTCCTCAATCATCATAGTAATGACCCAGAAACTGTATACGATAATATTAATAATGCTCTTTATGCCACATATGACCAGCGTGCACCCCTTGTTCGCCTCAAGCCGCGTGTACGCTCATCTGAACAACGGTGTAACCAGGATATTCTGGTCGCTCGCCTGCCGAGCGTTAATGGCGGAAACATCCCAATGATGATACCCGCAATGCATACAGAAGTGCGCTTCACCACGTTAACTATCTCATAAAGAATTTCAAGCGAGACTACTACAGTGAAGTTGTTGAGGAGTCAACTTCATCCCAAAAGCAGCTTTTAAATGTTTTTGTAAACTTACAGAGAAAATTTAAAGAACATATTGCCTGATGATAGAGAAGACATCTGTAACAAATTCGGTAAACTTTTCAATCAAAAGGTAACAACACTGATGGATGAGGGTGATGCCCATGGCGCTCAGATAAAACTATCACCGGCACCATGCCACACGTTTTCTGAGTTCAAACTCATATGACATATGACCAGTGATATCAGCAAAATTAAGGAACATCCCCTCAAATCGTCACCTGCAGACACTGTTTCCAAATCTATATTTAAGGTATCTTTTTCTGTTATTTTGCCATATTCCACTCGATTAATAAATTTGTCTTTAAATTCTGGTCACTTCCCATTGCTCATGAAACAAGCCATTGTTAAGGCATTAATAAAAAAGGTGTCACATGACAAAAACGCGCTCACTAACTACAGGCCAGTTTCGGACTTGGTCTGCATATCCAAAATTCTCGAGAGAGCTGCCAGCTCTGAGTTAACAAATTTCTCCACTGAAAATGGACTTCTATCCCCATATCGGTCTGCATATAGAAAATTCTTAAGTGTAGAAACCTCACTACTCAAATAGCGTTCGACAGCACTTAGATCATGGTAAATCGGTCATTTTAGTACTTTTAGATCTTAGTGCAGCATTTGATCTCATTGATCACAAAGTTCTCATTAATAGGCTGCAGCAACGGTTTGGGATGGTCGGATCAGACCTTGAATGGATTAAGAATTACGTTTCCCAGAGATCTATTTGTGCAAATATTTTAGACAATATTTCGGAACCATGTGAACTACCATAAATTACCCCTGATGGGTATAGATTTTTTCCTGTGCATTTCTCTCCAGCTATTTATAGAACCGCATTGGCTATCCTAATTACCATCGCATATATTTGGGAACACCGCAAAAATCAGCCAATCAATTTATAGTCCATCATCATGCTTGTTAAAGATATATGTGTATATAGCTGGCAATGGTCAGTGGTTCGAAAAAACGGTGTTAAATATCTAAAATGCACTGGAATACTCTCGTCCCTGTAGCTCAGTTGGTAGAGCACCAGACCGGTTATCTGGGGGCCGTGTCCCATCAGGGGTATAGGTTTTTTCCTGTGCATTTCTCTCCAGTTATAAATTATGGTTTCTCAGGGAAGTGTCTTGGAACCGCTTATGTTTACCGCTTAGACGACTCCCAACTGTGGTTGCCAGTTAATACTAAAAACTCTGTGGAGCTCCAACACACCCTAGACCGTATTTCATCTTGTGTCAACCAAATATATGACTAGATGAGTCAATAAACTAAAAATTTACCAACAAAAACTGAATTGATGCTCATACAATCCCCCCTTGCAAGCTAGACAACCCTTGATATCGCCATCACTCACAAAGATTTTTAATCCCTCCCCCAACTACCTCAGTAAGAAATCTTGCCGTCATTTTGGACCACAATTTCAGTTTTCAACAAAAAATCTCAAAAACAACTAAGTGTTCTTATATTCACCTTAGAAATATCCGTTGCATTTCAAAATACCTAGACCATTCTCTCTGCGAGACTCTCACCCATGCCTTTATCACTAGTAAATTAGACAATTGTAATTCTCTCTACATTAACTTGCCAAAATTTCAGTAAGTAGACTTCAAAAACCACAAAATATTTGCGCTCGTCTTCTTACTAGAACAGCAAGAATAGAACACATCACACCGATTTTAAGGTCCCTACACTGGCTGCCTGTGCAACAGCGTATTGCTTTCAGTCTCGCTTTTGATGTTTAAGTGTCTTACCAATGCTGCAGCATCATACCTGGCATCCTTAATATCCGTAAAAAAACACCGGTAGATCCACCAGTCAAACCATCACTCTCACTGTATCACACTCCAAAAGGGTCAACTTTGGTGACCGGGCCTTCGCCGTTACCTCGCCCATTCTCTGTAATTCTCTACCATAACACATTAGACAAAGCATAAAGATAAATACTTGAAAGGCCAAACTAAAAACTTTCCTTTTCTCCACTATTTTTTACTATTTTCACAAGGACTTGTATTATTTTTGTCATACATAATCGCATTGCCACGTTATATCTATACTTCTATGTTACTAAGGTAACCCTACGTAATTATCTTACCTGTGGCATTCTCCGTTGTTTATTGTGTAATGTAACTATGTAATCGTCTTATCGTTTCTGTTCCGATTTATTTCATAATGTAGTATTTAATCCTGTGCGACTGTCTCACCTAAGTATTTCTCCCGGTGTATCTTATATGTAACAATACGCATTTTAACCGTTTTGAGTCTCTCATGATAGACATTGTTTTATATGATGAGTGTTATGTTTGACTCTGTGATTATATTTGTCATGTTATAATACTGCATACATTTCATCTATCTGCAATTAATTATGTTTTCTTTCACAGTATCTTTAAACTGTTTTTAGTAAATTTGTAGTGTCTTTGATAGCTAAGTCTTAAAAGGGCACTATAAAAAAATTTCATTTCATTTCCTATTATTTATAAAAAGCCTCTAACACAAAATATATATTTGGAATTAGTCAAGACCTTTACTGGCCAGAGAGTAATGAATATCAAACTATAGATCATGGACATTAACCCACCATTCGTGGTCGGCAGGCATTGCCGTACTATAGGGGGTATCAGTGATAACCACTATAACTAAATTCAAATGAAATTAAACAAAAGAACAGCAAGTGATTTTAAGTTTTAAATTTGTACAAACCATAGAAACGCATCAAAGTCACAGATTCGATCAAATATAAATTTTATTTTATTTAGATCAATTTCAATGTAGCAATGATGGATGTAACATCAAATGGCATGGAATTGTATGTTATATAATTAACACGAAGCTAACAACTCTAATATTTTGCCTAATATCGGTCTACAACCAGTCGTTGTGAAGGCTATTTTTAGAACTAGCTTTCAAGTTCCTTGGAATTCCATTTCTCCAATTTTACTGGTACTTAAGGGAAAGCTGAGGTTTAGGTGCTACTTTATAATTAAATGTCAATGGTATATATAATATACTAAAGACAGTGGCTCTCTATCATGTGACACCCTAAAGAGAGTGGCTCTCTATCATGTGACACCCTAAAGAGAGTGGCTCTCTATCATGTGACATCCTAAAGAGAGTGGCTCTCTATCATGTGACACCCTAAAGAGAGTGGCTCTGTTACGCAAGATGCTACAGACAGCTGCTCTGTTTCGTGAGACACCCTCGAGACAGTTGCTCTGTTTCGTGACGCACCTTGAGTTTTCATCCGTTTTCGTCTGGCCAATTTCATCAGCATCTGGTTTCTTCCCTGGTAAAATTAAGCATTATTCCCATACATACTCAAATCATACCATACAGATGAGTGGTAGCAAGGCATATGCGCAGCATGTGGTCTTTTCTTGCACTAGATGTAAGTGTAATACCTACATCAGAAAGCTGTTGAATACTTGGTGATATTAGAGGGCGATGTATTATGACCAGTTTGTTGATAGTTAGGTACTTCTTGTAAGTTTGTTAGGTACATTCTTGTAAGTTTGACGTTAATTTCCAAAATGGTTGTTAAACCTCTTTAGTTAGACGTTACAATTCTGTAGTAAATGTCAATTGCCGGTATTCTCAAAAATTCGATTTTTTAATGATTCCTGATTTCAATAATTTCATAGGAACAGACATTAGATTGAATATCAAGGTAATAGTTGCGTAGGCCATATGCGGCCCCTCAGAAAGCTGCCCTGTGGTTAACATAACTAACGAATTTGTCTCAATTATTAAAGTGGGGAAATAACGAGTCTAGGGATATGTGTTACGTATGTCACACAGTCCGCTACAACACACAGCCTACGTATGTCACACAGTCCGCTACAACACACAGCCTACGTATGTCACACAGTCCGCTACAACACACAGCCTACGTAT
>WURV02148411.1:0-15000 GCA_011762755.2 Epimenia babai | reverse complement strand
ATGTTACCCTTACACTTTTTCGTAACAACAAAATTATCCTCTTCGCCATTTCAATTCCCTATTTTCATCGATATCTTCGATCTTCCTCTCGTTTTCCATGATTTCACCATTCAGTAAAAATAATCTTCATTCACGAGTCGCGACAGATATAATTTCGTTAACATAATACATAATTATACAAGAATTCCGTTTTTTTTTTTCAGTGCGATTCGAAAACGAAGAGAGCGAACTCTCGAAGTTTGTGGATTTTCTCCAGAAAGCATATCCAGGAAAATTCCACGAAAATTCCAACATCCCTCTGGAACAACTTCTACACGAACTGAAGACGGCGCGTATCCAGTGGTGTCCTAAGTCTAACAGCACGTGTACATGCACGTGTTCGACACAGAACTCGGCGCAGTCGAGTGTTAGGAGCGATTCCAAGAGCGATAACCGGAATGCAAATGAGGTTATAAGTAATCGGCGCGGTCGAAGAAGCGTTAAAATGGCCGAACATTCGAGAGGTCGAAACGTGGCTGAAACTGAAACTTTGTCTACTTTCTTACGTAGTAAAAATAAAAATGGCTCCAGTCTAAATATGACACCGTCACCTCAGAAAGCAATTCAGGTGAACTCGCTTCCGGAAGATATTAACATTTTGTCAGGCAAGCGAGCAAATTACGTAAGAGATTTTATAAAACAAGCTGAAGTTGTCTTTCAATTAGCCAAAAATGCGCAATTTATCGAACGCTGGGATATTTTGACGAGGACCCGTAGACGCCGGTCTAAAACGGGAAATAACGGCAGTTTCTTCCGTGTCAATGGACAATGTATCAATTTACTCCGTAGAATTTATAGCGATTTATCAGATAATGTGATTAATTTTAATTATGCACGCTTTGCATCTAGTGATAACGGTGTTGCGCTAAACAGGAAATCCCAAGAGATGCCTACCTTTCTCAAACCGGATTCTGACGAGCGGAGTGAAAGTGAAAGTATATGGCGATTTGTTCCTTTGAATGAAATTAACCATAAGGCATTTAAACAAAATTCAAGTCGGTGTAGTAAAGAAATTCAACCTGATGTTCCTTCAAATAATGGGAAGATTATCGGGAGATACCTGAAACGAAAACTTAAGGGCACCAAGAAAAGTATTTTTCAACTGACAAATACAAGTTCTTCAAAAGCAGAAGAGAGTTCTCACACTTTCAAGAGTCATAAACCTCACTCGGGTTTAGAAAAATCGCAGAATTCATCGGGAGTTCGATTCATCATGGAAAACGCGGCGTCAAAGAATGTTAAGATGAATGAAAATCGACTCTTTAAAACCGCCTCTGAAACGCCCGAAATCGATCTGACTAAGGTTGAACGGAAGTTAACCTCCAAACAAAACGAAGGGATACATTTGATGGATGTCTTACTGTGGTCTACACCACCGATCGATATCCAATCGAGCGCTCCTAACACAGGGGACCGGATGAAACTTATACGGGGATCGTCTGAAAACATTCACGCCGTTCGTGTACCGAAAAACCGCGGCTTTGTAGAAAATAGCAGCGTTCTAAGACGAGCACAGCCTTCCGTGAATAATCCGGGTGAATTATTTCTACGTCGGAATCGACGTTCCGTAGAAAACGATTCGATGGAGCAGGGAAACAGCGGACAAGATCAAAAGGTTTTTGTGATACAAATTCATAACAGCGATAACACGTTTTATATGCTGGGATACATCTTTCCAGAAGCGGCTAACAGTTCCTTTAAGCAGGAAGAGAAAATCAACTCGGCTTACAATGGTCTCAGACTGGCTTCGAAGGGTCTCCATTTTGGCAGCATCTCGATACTTGCTGTGATGGTGGCAGAGGTGAGCTCTTCATAGCTAAAAATTTATACGTAGGCTAGTTTACATAAGTAATGTTGTGGCTGTTATAGGGACAGTATTAGAATCATAGAATGGAAGGTTCAAATCCCTGGCTAAACGATTTACGTCGTATTTTTGGCGTAATCCTTCGTCTTGAGATAGCCGAGTACGTAGTCATGACTACACTGTAGAAAGATGCCCGGCCAGAGTTGAAATAAATAGCAAAGCAAGGACTCAAAATTTAATAGTTCATTCTGATGACCCATTTACCATCTTGGATGTCGTATCTAGAGCCCAGTCGTGAGTCAATAGTAGCGTGGCTTGTCATAGCGTGTCTTGTCATGGCGTGGCTTGTCATGGTGTGGCTTGTCATCGAGTGGCTTGTCATCGAGTGGCTTGTCATAGCGTGGCTTGTCATAGAGTGGCTCGTCATAGCGTGGTTTGTCATAGCGTTGGCTTGTCATAGCGTGGCTTGTCATAGAGTGCGTTGTCATAGAGTGGCTTGTCATGGCGTGGCTTGTCATAGCGTTGCTTGTCATGGCGTGGCTTATCATGGTGTGGCTTGTCATAGCATGCCTTGTCATGGTGTGGCTTGCCATAGCGTTGCTTGTCATAGCGTGGCTTGTCATAGCGTGGCTTGTCATAGCGTGGCTTGTCATAGCGTGGCTTGTCATGCAAGAGATACGGAGTTGTTAATCAGAGATTCCCCTCACGCTTGCCACTCTGTGTGATCAATATTTTTGTGCCGACCCGTTTCTTCCGTTTTCCGTTCTCCTTGTTCTCGATATTCTCAACAACCATTGGTGATTCGGCATCATGTGATAAACACAAACGATTTCATTTTCCAAAAATTTGGCGTGATTTGATAATTGTCTCGTTATTAATTTTATTTCAAAACATAATTTTGTTATAATTGTGGTTCAGTTTCCAATACAAACGATTTGTTAAGGTGAAAGAAGTTTTATTTGTCGTTGATAAGAATTAAATCTACGTTTGGTTTCGACAGTTTTTTTTACAGCGGGGTATCACGTGAGAGTTTCTCGTTTCTTATTATTCTGATTTGTCTAAGACTTGAACACGTTTTATCACTAAAATAGAACATGTATTATCACTAAAATAGAACATGTGTTATCACTAAAATATAAAATGTGTTATCATTAAAATATAAAATGTGTTATCACTAAAATATAAAATGTGTTATCACTAAAATAGAACACATGTTATCACTAAAATAGAACACATGTTATCACTAAAATAGAACGTATGTTATCACTAAAATAGAACACATGTTATCACTAAAATAGAACGTGTGTTATCACTAAAATAGAACACATGTTATTACTAAAATAGAACGTGTGTTATCACTAAAATAGAACACATGTTATCGCTAAAATAGAACTTATGTTATCACTAAAATAAAACATGTGTTATCACTAAAATAGAACACATGTTATCACTAAAATAGAACACATGTTATCACTAAAATAGAACGTGTGTTATCACTAAAATAGAACACATGTTATCACTAAAATAGAACACATCACTGAAATAGAACGTATGTTATCACTAAAATAGAACAGGTGTTATCACTAAAATAGAACACATGTTATCACTAAAATAGAACGTGTGTTATCACTCCGAGACGAATTAGACATCGCAACCAATTGTCTCGCGATAATTTGACATTTGAATATAACTATAAAGAACTTTCACATCCAGTGATAATTCATTTTGTTTTCAGTGCATTTGGCAATATGAATTCGACAATGAAAATAATGTACGGTGATAGAATAATATACGGTGATAAAAAAATATATGGTGATAAAATAATATATGGTGATAAAATAATATATGGTGATAAAATAATATATGGCGATAAAATAATATATGGTGATAAAATAATATATGGTGATAAAATAATATATGGTGATAAAATAATATACGGTGATAAAATAATATATGGTGATAATATACGGTGATGAAATAATGTACAGTGATAAAATAATATACGGTGATAAAATTATATATGACAATGTTTTATAAGTTGGGTTAATGGTCACAAATAACAATGTCTGTGAATTTTATAGTTTCCTCTAGAGTTACATTAATATCGAATAAAAAGCGCAAAAGCGGTGGCAAAATAGGCGACTAAATTTGACCTGAAGTGAAAAAGAAGGTGACAAAAGGTAGGAAAGGTGACAAATGAGGTGATGAATTGTGATAAGAGGTGATGAATAACGGCAGATTCCATTCTCTCTGGCACAACTCATTTGTGCGTCATCGCGGCGACTTGTATTTTATTACGAATTTATAACAATCTCGTCTACTTATCCAGATATTATATCCCTGCGTCGTTTGGTTCGTTCGATCGACCCGTGTCTCCCCCTCGCGCAAAGATGATTGCGTTTCGTGGCCAACTATTATTGTCAATGCCGATCTCATCACAATTATTTCCCCTTTACGGGCTTTGTCCTGTACTGCATCACGTCGGGATAATATTGACGCAATTCTCACAAAATGTCCGACTATACGTCAAACTGAATCAGGCCGTAGGGTTGTGACGATACTGCGTGATTTATTCGCATGGTCGTACTTCATTTATAATGTGATTATTTACGATATATTCGACGCAAATGAACGGAAAGTGACAGTGTGGGCGAAGTATGACCCGAAACTGGCAATCTGTCCGTAAACCGAGTTCTCTTGTCATTTTCAAAGACAATTATTATTAACGAATCTCACTGTCTCAACCATATTTAAGGACGAAATGACCCGTTTGTCGTAAAGATAAAAGACAAACATAAACGTAAGTATCGAACCAACACTACGATGTTACTATTATAACAAACAACAATAAACCAACGAGTTCGGAATATTTTTCGATTTCACGCGAGCTAGGATCGATTACGTCTGGCCTGCACGGAACGTCATCCATCACATGACACGTCTTCCTCGCGTCAAACGTCCCGGCATTAATCGTATATAGCTGGCAAACGATCGGCTCCCCTGGGGTGATCCACGTAGTTCTGGGTGCAGCGTCTAATGCATTATACATCGCTGTGGGCCATTAGCATTTATCTCTATCGCGCGGTTTTATTAATATCGCTATAAATTTGCTATTTGAATAAACACAAGGTTACAGATAATTCAAAATGTCGCATTCAAGGTTATTGCGGCCAATCGTCTTTTCTATCAGAATTCCATAAAAAACTACATACAGTTTATTAAAGTGTACATAATAGTTTAGCTGCCAGAGACACTGTACACGAGTAAAAGCTTCAATACCCCGCCCAAACGTGTGAGGGTAACGGTAAACGGTAACGGAAGTCTATTTATGGGCCAAGGTCATCTACGATTACGTACGTGAACAGTTTACTATGTTAGGTAATCTGATGACAAAATAGCCAAGGAATATCTCCCAAAGAAAATTGTTAGAAAATGGCTTTGGATAAATGGGATTAGAATAACAACAGCACGCTATACGAGTAGACCAAGGTTCTTGACGTCCTCAAACCGCGTCGTTGCCTCATTTCGTTAACGACTCCATGTTTTCTGCGTCACCCTTGCAACATTCCTGATCGCCATTAGGTCCATAGTGCGCAATCTCACGACTTGCGTTCTGGTTTCTATATTACCGGTACTGTACCGGCGGTACACGGTTTTCTATATTACCGGTACTGTACCGGCAGTACACAGTTTTCTATATTACCGGTACTGTACCGGCAGTACACAGTTTTCTATATTACCGGTACTGTACCGGCGGTACACAGTTTTCTATATTACCGGTACTGTACCGGCGGTACACAGTTTTATTATCGTTACTGTACCGGCGGTACACAGTTTTCTATATTACCGGTACTGTACCGGCGCTACACAGTTTTCTATATTACCGGTACTGTACCGGCGCTACACAGTTTTCTATATTACCGGTACTGTCCCGGCGGTACACAGTTTTCTATATTATCGGTACTGTACCGGCGGTACACAGTTTCCTATATCACCCGTGTGCAGTTCTTCGTAAGAAACTTCATTAGGCAACTCGTGCCAATTACTATTGTTATATACTATTATTATATAAAACAGTGAATACTTAAATACTTATAATACTAATGATTCTAAGCACGAGAAGTTGAGAATACTGTGTACATACTGAACAAATGCCAAGCTGATATGTATATAGTAAAAATCTACGGGCATCAGAAGACTAAATAACTGAGGTAGGCTCTGATCATGCGTTTATCGGCAATTTTCTGATTAATTCCCTTAGTTTGTAGCATTTTTAGTTAATAACGATATTACAGGTAGACAGTCACTATTACAGGTAGACAGTCACATACGTTCTGTATGTTTTTGGCCTAGACACGGTGTGTAACCGTTTTGGAATAATAAAGCCATGCTCAAATAATGTCTGTATCCAAGTCAAGGTATCGTGTGTTTCTACATTTCTTCAGGCGATCGTCAAGATGCTGTGTCGGGGGAAGTACTTCTTCAAGAAGAAATTCGAGGTTACCTTTCTGTCTGCTCATTTCAATTTAGTCGTAATCGTTGATTACCTTGGTTGATTAAATCGATTGATTAAGTTTATTGATTACATCGATTGATTGATTAAATTAATTGATTAAGTTTATTGATTACATCGATTGATTGATTAAATTAATTGATTGATTACATTGCTCGATTACATCGATTGATTAAATTGATTTATTAAATTGATCGATTACATTGATTTGGACATTATATTGATTTTTGTGTCAACAAATGGTCTTGTCTACCACATAAAATTATCGTTTAGCGCCACTCAGACGTCCGCGGCTCGTTGGTCGAGTGGTATGATTCTCGCTTTGGGTGCGAGAGGGCCCCGGGTTCGAATCCCGGACGAGCCCTAGAGTTCAGCATTTTTCTCTTTTTCATTTTTATTATACACTACACGAAACACGATTAACAGTACGATGAACAATGCTAATAAATTCATGCAATAATAATTTTTGGAATTTGATATTTTATTTTAGTGCACACGGAAGCCGATGTGTATCTGTGAGCAGCTCGGATATATATGTCCTGGATTTTATGCGATTTTGGCATATTCCAGATGTTTGACGCATTTATCGTGTTGGCGTCATTTCTGCTCGATTTCGTGTTTCAAGACAGCCGCTGGTACGAAACGGGCAAGGACGCAGCGACAATTCTTGTGCTTCTGCTACCTTGGCGAGTGGTCAGGATTGTGAACAGTGCGTAACAACGAAATATATCGATTATATTTTAGTTGATATATAATCAGTAAAATGCAGAGTGTGGTGGTCTAGGGTAAACCACCAGGCTACATATGGTGGTTTTTCACTGTTGTTTCCGCGTTGGTTTTTATTTGTTTTTTACAAAAACAAAATGGAATCTAGTCAGCATGTTAATGGGAGATAATTCTTGTAGCAGGATCGTATTCTATAAAAGTAGTTGACACCTTTTCGACAACATAAGATGAATATTAAAATATGCTTTCATTTTATTTTCTGACACAAAAATCCGTCGACAGGAGAGGTGTGATATTGGTTATGTTTATAGTAGTGTTAGTACGCACGTTAGACACAATTTACCACGCAGCGTGTGTATAGGTACAGAATTCTTACGTAACCTTAACGGAGGTAGCCATTGTGGTTTTGTCAACAACTCGAGAGAAATAAAAAAGACCCTGTGACCAAACCCACGACGGGCCACCAGAGAAGTTAGTCAAGTGGTAAGAACACCGGACTCGTTACTGAAAGGTCGCGAGTTCAGATCTGCCCACCAGTTGAGTTTCCTGCGATGATCCTCAGCAAATCGTGTATCTCCGATTTCTGGAGCTGAGTTGCCTATAAAATACCCATTTTATCATATTTGATATCATTTTGCAAGTGTCGTGGTATTGTATCCGCGCTGAATAGCTGTCATTAAAGATTCATGTAAAACGTATCTGAGGGCCTTTATAGGCTAATACTTGCGGTCTATGAATGTAGTACTTTATTTTTTCAACTTCACCGCGACCTCCAAAAATCCGGTCTGGTTGTCGAGTCCTACGAGAAAGTTTTTTATCTGTTTTTTTTTTCTGTTTTTATCCCTCCAGTTAAATTCTTAGACAAATTACCTTATTGGCCGTGTTATTAAGACGAGCGCAAGTAGAACAGATATGTATTTTCTACGTTTTTACCTCGTCACCTTTCCAATTACCTGTATGTAAAACGGCACCTGGAAATTTCTGAGGTTTAGTGAGATTTAAGTATATAAGATTCATGAATTAATTATTCACGCATGAAGGAATTGCATATAAAGCGTAAAAATCCTGTCAGATACGAGCACATAAAGGCAAAAGTTTTATATTTTTTTCGAATATGTGTCAATTCAAAAAACAGATTCACCAAAAAATGCTTCGGATCGCTCTCTTCAGAACAGATCTCGTTCGTTTTTGTGTTCCGCTCGTTTAAACCATACGCGCGTGTACAGGTTTTCTGATGACGATGAACCATAAACACAAAATCGAGAAAATGACGATACAACGCGGGAGGAAAAAAGCGGAAAGCAAGCTCATTAAACTTCAGTCTCTCGTCGGCGAGATGCAGGTAAGACAAGGGGGATAATAAAGGGGAGTATATTGCATGGGCAACAATTGATAAATACAGTTGGAAAAAGAGGATAAGATGTCATTGAAGGGAGATAATACACGGCGATGATTGGAGAGACACATGCGAGAGGAAGAGAGGTGGAAATGATAATAAGGGAGGAATGAAGGCAACGCACGGACGACAATGTCTGGTTGGCGAAATTCAAGCTGGGAAGGGGAGGGGGAGATAATATGATTTGCGCAGGGGAGGTTATACCCACGATTATGGGGAATGTTATTAATGTGTATTGGGGAAAGTTTGTTAATGAGGGTCGTAATTCATTAGCTGGTATAGGGAGATAAATGTTAGACAAGTCCCATAAAATACGGACGCCATTGTTTCTTGTGCATCCAATTAAGGGGAGATGATACACAGTAAAAAATAATCTTTACGTAAAAGGCTATTTGGTCATGGGAGGGTCGGAAGAGACAACGTAGCAGTGATCATATCACGCTGCACTGTAAAAGGAGAGTGGGGAAGAAAGGAACGAACGATATATCCCCTTCGATATGTCAGCCAGAACAGACGGACGGGCGTATGACCCTGATCGCGGCGTATACTGTCAAGGGGATCATATCTGCTACAAACTGACACAGTGTCAGACAGACTGACGGAAGCCACAAGTGGAAAACACTGCCAGACGAATACACTGCCAGACGAATACACTGCCAGACGAATACACTGCCAGACGAATACACTGCCAGACGAATGCACTGCCAGATTAATACACTGCCAGACCAATACACTGCCAGACCAATACACTGCCAGACGAAAACACTGCCAGACAAATACACTGCCAGACGAATACACTGCCAGACGAATACACTGCCAGACCAATACACTGCCAGACGAAAACACTGCCAGACAAATACACTGCCAGACCAATACACTGCCAGACGAATACACTGCCAGACCAATACACTGCAAGAAGAAAACACTGCCGGACAAATACACTGCCAGATAAATACACTGCCAGACGAATACACTGCCAGGCGACTACACTGCCAGACGAATACACTGCCAGACAAATACACCGCCAGACGAATACACTGCCAGACGAATACACTGCCAGACGAATACACTGCCAGACGAATACACTGCCAGATGAAGATAAATACACTGCCAGACGAATACACTGCCAGACGAATACACTGCCAGACCAATAAACACACGGACATGCAGCGACCTTTATACCGTTATAGCAATTTGTATGTAGCTCATGTTGTCATCTTTACAGAGAGACGTTGAGCTGTTGGCAGGTTTATGCAGAAACCGGGGAATCCCCGAAGAGGAAGTTACGTCATGCATATGTGAGTGAGGGTACCGAATATTATGTGGTTATTAGCGTTACTTTCCATGTCGGAGGTAGCGAGTTCGATCACGATACATGCTGGGGACGTTCACGTACCCGTCCACTTTAATATACCTATATATGAAATTACAAGGCGAGGTTGTCAACTTTTGGTGCCGCTAGTGGTAGTAAATGTTCTCATACTCCTTATATTCCAAAGGTATTTTCCAATATCTCATTTCACGGCAAATCTCTCTCGATATTCAAGCACCAAGATGCGGCTCACTTCCTATCGTAGAAGGCGTGGAAAAATCCCAGGTTTTATTCAGTATTATTATATAACATTGTTATTATCTACCCTTGCGTGTCTTGTGTTCACATCTTCCATTTTTCACAAAGTTCCACGTCGTTACCTCCCTTTTTACTCCTTCATATATCGCCCTGTACTTAATTTGACTTCATTTACCCTATATGTTAATATACCCTATATTTCCCATATTTATCATATATTTATCCTATATTTACCCTAATTAACCTAAATTTACTTTATATCTACCCTACATATTCAAGTTATATTTACCCTGTTTACCCTATATGTTAATAATCCACACTTTAGTGTTTTAATGGGCATTAATAAGGGAACTAACTCCTACTGTCGCCCGTGATTATATAATTTTTATCCCTGCTAACACGGCCACCGAACGCTACGTCGATAATAAAATACAGCGCATCATGGACGATAGGATATTACAAATGAAATATTTATTTTATCTAAATACCGTAAATAATCTTATTACCGTTGTAGACGTGTCACTTATCTTACGTTCTCTACCTATCCATTATAAATCTAGTATATCCAGTAGTAAATCGAGTAAATCAAAGTACACAACATACATAAGACTGAAATAAATTATAAAAAGTTTGTTCCACTACTGCCTATGAAACTTTGTCATCTTCAATAATAATATTAACATTGCAAAGTATATATTTTTTACATATATACATGTATATTACTTGTTTAGCGTTTCAATTCATCCGTTCGTATCTCGTGTAATAATTTTTCTTTCGATACATAAGACAGAAATACACGCCATTCTTACTGTGTATAGGTCTATACGGAGCGTGAATCGATACAGGATATAGGTCGGTATGTCGTGGAAATCAATGTTTTTGCTGACAACCCTATAACCTATCCCTAAGGGAGGTAAATTATCGGTCGATACGCGATGTTTTACAGACGGACGAGGACGTCTTGGCACCACGATGACGGCGATATCATCCTTCGCCTCTCTCATGCTGATCTCCACGTTGGGTAAAAAAATCGTTTAAAAATTCAGATATAACGAAATCCTATATCCGGTATCTGGTTGTTGGTCCAAGGAGCAGCACATATAGGAAGCTTTTAAATGGATTGCTGTGTTTCACGATGGACTACGTTACGTCAGGGTCTGCTGCATGAGAGTTGATCCATGTAGACCGAGTGGTCCATTTTCCGCACCAAAAAATTCTGCGATAATGGATGGTTGATGAGGGTAGGAAAGATCAGCGTCCGCGAGACCACTCAGCGAGTATCAGAAACACAGCAACGTCAGCGAGACCACTCAGAGTGTATCAGAAACACAGTAACGTCAGCGAGACCACTCAGAGAGTATCCGAAACACAGCAACGTCAGCGAGACCACTCAGAGAGTATCCGAAACACAGCAACGTCGGCGAGACCACTCAGAGAGTATTCGAAACACAACAACGTCAGCAAGACCACTCAGGGAGTATCCGAAACACAGCAACGTCAGCGAGACCACTCAGAGAGTATTCGAAACGCAGCAACGTCAGCGAGACCACTCAGAGAGTATCCGAAACACAGCAACGTCAGCGAGACCACGCAGACAGTATCCGAAACACAGCAACGTCGGCGAGACCATCCAGACAGTATCCGAAACACAGCAACGTCGGCGAGACCATCCAGACAGTATCCGAAACACAGCAACGTCAGCGAGAAGGAGCCCTTAGGCTTATATAATTAAAATACCCGGTCTACCCGGACTGCTGTGGGTAGACATGTCTTTTAGGGTATGTTATGCCCTAAAAATGTCATATGTAATATATTAGATAGATGGGAGATCAGAACAGGATCTAATGCATTTAATTTCTAACGCTCTGGCCATTACTCAAAGTGCTCTCATATTGCTGGCATTATTTAGACTCTAAAATATTGAGATGTTCTAAAATGGCTGTTTAATACCTAAATAGTCAGAAAGACAATCACCACTCTTGGGTAGAGTAGTTCGGAATTTATGGAATTTCTTTCTGTGGATATATCGCCATAAAAGTCGTGACGTTAATATACGCAACAAATATCCAGATAAAAATATTATCGGCAGGCAAGGACGGCTTGTCATACGAGGGGATTTACCACAGTATGATCCAGGACGCCCTGCACGACCCGTCTGACGACGAAACGAAAGCGAGAAAAGTGGGACGATGGTCGCGTCGTAAACAACAGAGTCAAGCGCGCGACGGAAGTCGTACCAAGTCGCATCTCGGCGTCCGCAAATCTTCATCGGTGTTGTCGAACGGTCACGTGACGGGAGAGGGTGAGTACGGGTAAAGTGCGGCGTAGACCGCGCGAGTATTGCCAAATATAGGCTCTTTGATGCGGTCTACAAGTATGTTTATCCCAGTCATGCAGCGCAGATACAATAGGTTCGGCGTAAAGGATGATATCAGGCGTCTACCGATTTCAGAAACGAGGCTACTGCGATAATCGCGTTTAAATGACTTGCTGAGGATCATCGGAGAACCGCAGAACCCCCGAAGTTTCATTGTTACAATTCCACTCGATAAGTAACTGTCAGTGTAACTTTTCTGTCAATAATGACGACATTTAGACGGATGCGTAAACCATTATTCGTGGGCGACAAACACTCGAGTTAACAACGCGACAAATGTATTTATTGAGAATGTCTATCGTAGTGTTTGAATGTATTTGGTTTTCCTTGTGATTGCTGGTCGTGTCACAGCAATACCCGTCCTATCTCCATTGAGCTCAGATAACTGTCGTTAGGTCGTGATAAACGGGAGGTGTACTTCGTGTGCAATGGGCGTTTGGACTCGAGCGCAAGCCCCCAGCCGTCTCAGGCGTCCATAGAGGACTTACCGGCGGCGCCACGATTGGTCAATTCGGCGTCATTCAGCGAATATCAAAACATTATGGTATGTCTACGGCGCTGATATATGTAGCGAACATACCGCGTTGAACATTTAACTAGTTGATGTCTATTAAAGCTAAGTTCCCCTGCGCCTTGAGCTAGACATCAAGATACTGGTGCCCTGCCGTTTATCGGCAATTGCTTCGATCTATCGGGATAGCTGTAACCGCATTATATTGTGGGAGACGTCATTATATCGTGAGAGACCTTATTATATTTTGGGAGACCTTATTATATTGTGGGAGACCTCATTATATCGTGAGAGACCTTATTATATTGTGGAAGACCTCATTATATCGTGAGAGACCTTATTATATTGTGGGAGACCTTATTATATTGTGGGAGACCTTATTATATTGTGGGAGACCTTATTATATTGTTGGAGACCTTATTATATTGTGAAAGACCTTATTATATTGTGGGAGACCTTATTATATTGTGGGAGACCTCATTATATCGTGGGAGACCTTATTATATTGTGGGAGACCTTATTATATTGTGGGAGACCTCATTATATTGTGGGAGAGTAACTCTTGATACAATTTAGTAAATTTATGGGCAGATAACCTCGCATGTATACTAATATTGTGATCGATTTTAGAATTATAACCGTGACTTGAGTATTTTTAGTCCAATTTTAGAATTATAACCGTGACTTAGGTATTTTTTAGTCCGATTTTAGAATCATAACGGTGACTTGAGTATTCTTTGAGTTCGATTATATAATTATAACTATGACTGAGTATTTATCCTTTACCTGATCAAGCATAATTCTCTCAAATATAATCGATCTACAACAGATTAGGTTTTTCTTTATCTATTAGCTCCCCTTATGGCTACCCGATTTTTGCAATAACATTGTGTCTCGATGTAGGATTGCATCTGTTCGTGCCTCGAATAATATATGTTATATCTGATCTTGTGGAGAAACACAAGATTCCTGCCAGGCAACATTATTCCATTAGAGTTACCTCCCCATGATCGACTTGACCTACATTCGAGTGTCGTCGTATTACTACTTTTACCGTCGGTTTTAGTCCATTTCTACAAGATTTTCATGCGTTTGCAGGCTGCCATAGATTCAGCAACAGAAGTGACGTATTTATGAAACGTCATCGATTCAAGCAATCGTGATCTTCCGTTCATGACGTAAAACTGTAAAAGAGAGTAAATTCCGAACGCAGCTATTTTGCATGTGATTTTGAGATAACTGTTTTTATAGAGTTTTTACGCGCAATTAAAATGCAGATCGACACACGTTACGTGCTAGTTTCATTAAACCTTTTAAAATTACTATATAGAGGAGACTTTCAAAAATTACAAAAATAATCTGTTAAGACATATTTCAAACGATAAACGAGAATCAGCACAGAAAGTTTTTCGACGCTCTCATTTGGGATGCGTAAGTTTGCGCGGTGATAAGGTTTCGCAGGACACAAGAGGCCCACAACGGAAAAAAAAATTATAGGTGCGCGGCGAAAGGGAGCTGGTGTAACTGTATTGTTTGGGTTTTTGTCTTTCGAGGATTTTCTACATCTCACCAAATGCACATACGTCGCGGTGTTAAAGCTGCTATCTCTCAACTTACGGTAACAGAGCGTCATTTTAACTAATGGATCCACTGCTTTGTTGAATCGCAATGTAATTATATAAACAGGCCGCCATATTGGACGCCATATTGTTTTTATACGATGTAGCCTACATTTGTATATCTTGCCATTCGACGTAGTTTAGTTTAACTTTCGAGAAATATCATGTGCATTCACCTATTCAGATTATTCGATTTAGGGAGGCAGTTATCGTAGTGGTTAGAGCGTTTGACTTTCAATCCCGAGGTCTCTGGTTCACTTCACGCTCTAACCAGTATACTAACTGGGGTGTTTTTTGGGCTGAAAACGCCTTAAACCCCATTGCCTATGGGGTTTTGGGTAGCCCTTGCAATGTGGTTATGTTAAGGGTTTTTCCCTCTGACGTTTGCTGTGCTTCAGATGCTCTATATATGATCTCTATGTCGCTTACCTCCCCGCTATGTCGT
>WURV02148400.1:0-17853 GCA_011762755.2 Epimenia babai | reverse complement strand
GGCCGAACAGCTGCGGTGTGTACGGGCAGACCCATCGAGTTGAAGTACCGGGGCGCGCTTGTTTGAGGCCTAGAGGAGCGGGCACCGGAGCTACCGGTCGTCGGGGGGATCTCCAGCGGGGGCATGGGACCAGGGCTCTGCAAGCTGATCGATCGCGAGGGTGTGTTCAGCGGTGGAGGTCTGGCCCTGGTGCTCGACGGGGTGCCGCATCGCTTCGTGGTCTCACAGGGCTGTCGGCCTATCGGACCCAGTTGGATCGTCACCAAGGCCCAGGGGAACCTGCTCCTCGAGCTGGCCGGCAAGCCGGCGATGCTGCGCTTGCAGGAGGTCTACGCCGAGCTCCCACCCGAGGAGCGGGAACGGATCCGGGGTGGAGGCCTGCACGTGGGCATCGTCGTCGACGAATGCATCTCGCGTCCGGACCGCGGCGACTTCCTGGTGCGCAATCTGTTGGGCAACGACCCGGAGAGCGGGGCCATCGCGATCGGGGACTTCCCGGTCGTGGGGAGGACCCTGCGCTTCCACCTGCGCGACGTGGAGACGGCCGGCGAGGACCTCGAACAGCAGGCCGAGCGCATGAGCCACGGCTTTCCGGCCGGAGCGGCCATCCTCTTCACCTGCAATGGAAGGGGACGGCGCAGCTTCGTCGAGGACGATCACGACCTGCGTGCGCTGACCCGGGGTACGGGGGCGCTGCCGTTGGCCGGCTTCTTCGCCGGGGGAGAGATCGGGCCGATCGGGGGGCGCAACTTCCTGCACGGGTTCACGGCTTCGACGCTGCTGCTGGCTCGCTGACCATTGGGGTGACCCCTGTGGCGACCGCTGGAGTGGAGGGGGGCGTCGCCGCGGGCTCGGGGGGTTGCGAGGGTTGGAGGATGGTTGGGAGGCGAAGACCCGTCTCGGCCTTGGGGGAGCGGCTTCCTGTTCTGCCCCGGTTCGATCGGGTGCGGTTCCCGGGTGCTCCGCGCTGAGCAGCCAGATGAATCGGGGTTCCAGCCACTCCTGGAGAAGTCGGGGGGTGTTCTTCGTGGGATCCCACGGAGCCCAGCGTCCGTGACCACAGTGGTTTCCTGTGGGCAGCGAAGCGATGACGGCGGCGAGCCCATGAGCTCCGTGAACCCTCGAGGGAACCCGGGGCAACCGAGCCAACCCAGCTCCCTGACCCCTAAGGGGACTTGCGGCCCCGATCCAGGATCGCTACAGTCCCGCGCCGTCCGGTTCCGAACAGATCCGGACACTCATCGAGATCGGCTGAGGGACGGGCCCTGAGACGCCGAGGCAACCGCCCGCGCAAACGGATGGCGCGGGAGAGGTGCCAACTCCCGCGGAGAGCGTCGCTCTCCGAGAGATGGGTTCGTTCCGTGAACGCTGGCCTGGCTGGGCCGGCGTGCACGCGCGGCTCTCCTCGGAGATCGGGTCGACCGAGCCGGCGGCGCCTCCTTCCAACACATCCGCGAAGGAGAGAGGCATGGGTTCCCAGGATCGTGATCGATTCCAACGCAGCCGGCCTGGCTGCCCTTCCCCGGCCGAAGCAGGCTCCGCGGACGCCATCGGCCGTCCAGAGAGCGAAGCCACCCCGAGCCAGGATGCCTTCCTGAGTTCGGGGTCCTCGCCGACCCTCTCGCTGCTCGGCTGCGGCAAGGTCGGGCGAGCCCTGCTGCGCCATCCTGCCCTGGCCGGTTTCCGACTTCAGAGCGTCAGTGACCGGAGCGGGACGCTCTGCGACCTCGACGGGCTCTCTGGGCCGGGTGTCGCGGCCCTCAAGAGCGAGCGGGGATGTCTCGAGGGCGACGCTCGTGCACGCAGCCTGTCGAGCCGGCTCGCACTCGACCTCGTGCGTTCGGGTCTCGTGGCCGACTGCATGGACACTGACCTCTCGGCCCCCGAGGAGGCCCTGGCGAGGAGTCTCGAGATCCTCGATCGAGGGCAGTTTCTGGCCAGTTGTGCCAAAGCCGCCCTGCTGGCCTCGCCCGAGGAACTGTTGGCAGAAGGGCGTCGCGAGCGCTTCGGCGCCAACGCCGTGCTCGGGGGCACCGGGCGGGCCCTGCTGCAGGAGCTCGAGGGTCTGCGGCGTGGCTGCGACTCGATCGTGGCCGTGCCCAACGCGACGACGAGCTGTCTGATCGAGGTGCTCGAGCTGGGCGGAGGACGCGAGGAGGCCCTGGAGGTCGCAGCTCGACGGGGCGTCCTCGAGGCCGATCCGGCCCAGGATCTGGATGGCCGGGATGCGGCCCTCAAGCTGGCGATCGTCGCCCGTGCCGTCTTCGGGATTCGACTGGACTGGACCGAGCTGCCGAGGCCGCATTTCGAGGACCTGGATCCCGAGCTGCTGCAGCATCGCTACCGGCGCGGTTTCACGACCCGACTCGTCGTGCGTGCGGACCGGGAGGGTTGGGTCTCGCTGGCGTACGAGGAGCTTCCGCGGGGGTACACGCTTGCGATCCCGAGCCAGCGCGTGCTCTACGCCTACGAGCACCGCACCGGATCCCGACGCCTGCATCTGGGCGACGGAGTCGGTGCCGAAGCCACGGCCCGCGCGCTCCTGGTCGATCTCGAGGCCTTTGCCGGAAGGCTGGGGCAGGGAGGTCGCCGATGAGTCTCGAACTCCAGACTTCGCAGGAACTCTTCGTGGATCCGACGCCCTTCCCGCTCGAGCGGGGTGGGCAGCTTCCGGCCCTCGAACTCGTCCACGAGTCGATCGGACCCGAGGGGGCACCGCTCGTCGTCGTGGCCGGCGGGATCTCCGCCGGGGCCCACGCCTCCTCGCACGAGGGCGATGCCCGCAGGGGATGGTGGGAGGGAATGGTCGGGTCGGGCAAGGCCATCGACAGCGACAGGTATCGCGTGCTCGGTTTCGAGTATCTCGGCGGTGTCGGTGGTTCGAGCGGTCCTGCCAGTTCCGGTTGGCCGGATCCCGCGATCACGGCCCTCGACCAGGCCAGGGCCTTGATCCGTCTGCTCGACCACAGCGGGGTCGGGAGCATCGAGGCCTTCGTCGGAGCCTCCTTCGGAGGACAGGTCGGGCTGGCCCTGGCCTCGGAAGCTCCTGCACGGGTCGGGCGACTCGTGCTGCTCTGCGCCGCGCACGAACCGGATGCCTGGTCCCAGGCATTCCGCAGTCGGCAGCGGGCCCTGCTGCGCCTCGGGCGTGAACAGGGCATCGAAGAGGCCTGCCTCTCCCTGGCGCGTGGCCTGGCCATGCTCTCGTACCGGAGCCGTGAGGAGTTCCGCGAGCGATTCGGGGTGCTTCCGCTGGAGGAAGCGGGCCATGGGGGCTCGTCCGATCGGTCCTGCGTCTTCCCTGCCGAGGCCTATCTCGAGGCCCGAGGGGTCTCCTTCGTCGAACGGTTCGATCTCCGGGCCCTCGAGGTCCTGTCCCAGGCCATCGATCTGAGTGTTGTGGAGCCGGAAGGCATCGGCCTGCCGATGACCCTGGTCGGGGTCCGCTCGGATGCCCTGGTCCCGATCGAGCAGATCCGCGAACTCGCCGACCGCCTGGCTGGACCGGTGGAGCTCCACGAGATCGACTCGATCTACGGCCACGATGCCTTCCTCAAGGAGGGCGAGCTGCTGGCTCCGATCCTGCGCAAGGCGCTGGGAGGTCGGCGATGAGCGCACCACGATCCACGGCCACCGTCCGTGCAGGACTCGAGGGCGACGCACAGCACGGGGCCGTCGTCCCGCCGCTGTACTTGTCCTCCAACTTCGCCTTCGAGGGTCTGGAACGTCCCCGGACCTACGACTACACGCGCTCGGGCAATCCCACCCGCGACCTGCTCGGCGAGGCCTTGGCCGAGCTCGAGGGTGCGGCCGGCGGGCTCGTGGCACCGACCGGGATGGGAGCCATCGCCACCGTGCTCTCCTCCCTTCCCGTCGGCGCCCGGGTGCTGGCACCCCACGACGGGTACGGGGGGACCTGGCGCCTGCTCGAGTCCATGCATCGGCAGGGGAGGATCCGGCTGGATCTCATCGTTCAGCAAGATCTGAACGAGGTCGAGTCCGCCCTCGACGACAGGGTCGCCCTGGTCTGGGTCGAGACCCCGAGCAACCCGCTCCTGCGGGTCACGGACCTGAAAGGCCTGATCTCGCTGACGAGGGATCGGGCCCCGGCGGCCGAGATCGTCGTCGACAACACCTTCCTTTCCCCGATCCTGCAGCGTCCGCTGGATCTCGGGACCGACCTCGTGGTCCACTCGACGACCAAGTACCTCAACGGGCACAGCGACGTCGTCGGGGGGGCGGTCCTTGCGCGGGACCCTGCGAGGGCCGAGGAGCTGCGCTGGTGGGGCAACTGCCTGGGGATCACCGGGGCGCCCTTCGACGCCTGGCTGACCCTGCGCGGCCTGCGGACCCTGCACCTGCGCATGCGGCAGCACGAGGCCGGCGCGGCGGCGATCTCGGAGTTCCTGGCAGGGCGTCCGGAGCTTCGCGCCCTGCACGATCCCCGTCGGCCCGAGCATCCGGATCACGAGCTGGCTTCGACGCAGCAGTGTGGCTTCGGGGGCATGCTCTCCTTCGAGCTCGAGGGAGGGCTCCCTGCGGTGCGTTCCTTCGTCGAGGGCCTGCGCTGCTTCACTCTCGCGGAGTCGCTCGGAGGCGTGGAGAGCCTGATCGCGCATCCGGCCACGATGACCCACGCGGCCATGGACGAGGATGCGCGTGAGGCCGCCGGGATCGGAGATGGTCTGCTCCGGCTCTCGATCGGCATCGAGGACCCCAGGGACCTGATCGCCGATCTCACATCCGGCTTCGGGCGTCTGGGGTCCCGCGGTGAGGATCGGCGGGTGGAGGGCTCGCTGCTGCTTCCGTCCTGCTGAGCCATCAGTTCGCCGGGCCCTCGAGACCGACGCAGGCTGGCGGGCCCGGGACCTCCAGCAGCCCGCTGGGGTTCTTCGAAGGGCTGGCTGTCAGGAGTGTCGGTCGAAGCCCAGGGTCGGGGGCGACCCCTTCTCGTCCTCGTCTCCTTGACCCCCGTCCTCTTCCGGAGCCAGCTCGCGGAACTCGGCGTCCTGACCCTCGCCCTCCTCCGAGGCCGCTCCACCCTCAGGGTCCTGGCCATCCTCTGCCCGGGAAGCCTCGGCCTTGGCGTCCTCCTCGGCCTCGATGCGATCCAGGAGTCGTCGAGGGTCGGCCTCGCGTGCGATGTTCTGCAGGTCGTTCCTGACCTGGCTGACCTCGTCGATGCCGGCCTCGTCCTTGAGGTCGCGCAGTCCCTTGCGGAACTCGACCAGGTTGCGGCCGATGGACTTGCCGACCTCGGGGAGGTTGCCCCCGAACAGGATCAGGCCCAGGACCAGCAGGACCAGGATCTCGGGGATGCCGGGCGTCCAGAACGCGAGGAACATGAGGGGGATCTTCCGAGCGGGTCCGGAGGCTGTCAACGCGAGGGAGCGGGGTAGAAAAACAGCGAGGCGGGAGGGGAGACCCCCCCCGCCTCGCGGCACACCGGACTGCATTTCCTTCCGGACCGACCGGGCCCTCCCAGGCACCGGTCCCCCCCTCGCAGCCGGCAGACCTCTTCACGCGGTGACCGACTGCGTCAAGCAGGCGGTGAGCGTCCGAGGACTTTTGGCATGCCGAGACTCCTTTCCCACGAGAACACGAAGCGGGGCCCCGCCGAAGCGGGAGGACGGGTCGGAGTTGCCGACCCAAGCCTCCATCGACCCAGGGGCCCGGATTCCGGGGATCGGACATCGGTCGGCGCGGGGCAAGTCCGCGCGACATGGGCGGGACCAGGATCCGGCCTTCGCCTAAAGTCCGGCCGTCCCAGCGCGCTCCTCGCAGGGTAGTCTTCGAGACGGGTCCGTATCCCTCGGTCCCCACCCGACTACTCCGACAGTCTCCACCGTCGGTCCTCTCCGGCCCCTCGCGCTCGCAATCCTTGCGGACTCCCCGACCCCAGCTCCTGTCCTACCTCTCCTCCCCTGGCTTCCCGATCACGGGCCTGGTCCTGGCTGCCGGTCTGTTCCAGGGCTGCGGTGGGGGCGGGGGTTCCGAGGCAGCGGCCGGCTACGTCCTGGCCGGCCGTGTCCAGGCGGAGCGCAGTCAAGGAACGGGTCCCAAGCTCCTCTCGATCGGGAGAACGCCCCAGGAGTCCGCCAGGGATCAGGTCGACGGTGACGAGCATCTGCAGGCCGCGCGGCTGCATGCCGCCGGGACCCTCGAGGCCCTGATCGGGCCCGATCCGGGCGCGGAGACCGGGCCCGAGCTGGAGATCGAGGACCGGGTCGGCGCTGCCGGCGATCCACGCGACCTGCATCGCTTCGCGCCGCTCGAGACCGAGCTGCGCCTGCACCTGGGCCTCGAGGCTCCGATGCTCGGGCCGAGCGGCCTGGAGCTGAGGCTGCTGGTCCTCTCGGGTCCGGGTCGAAGCGGACATCGGGCGCATGTCCTCCGGGCCGGGGATCGCATCTCGCTCGACCTGGTTCGAGGCGATGAGCTGCTGCTCTGCTGCGAGGCCAAGGAAGCCCAGGACCAGGGCTACCTCCTGCGCATGCGGGCCGAGGCGCCAGGTACGGTCCAGGACCCGGCCATCCCGCTCTTCGCGGCCACCGAGTCCTCGGTCGGAGCAGGGACCAGGGATGCAGGCTCGAGTCCTGGATGGGGCTGGCCTCGTTCCGACAGCGGCAGGGCCGCTTCCTGCTCTCCCGTAGCGAAGGGGTCGAGCCCGAGCGCATCGCCGCCCTCCTCGAGCCCATGGGTTACCGGAGGATCTCCCTCACCGGCAAGGTCGAGGGTTGGCAGAGGTCGGCGCTCACGACGGTCGGCGATCCCGCGAGCACCAAGCTCGACAGGGCCCGGCAGGCCCTCGAGGAGCTGACCCTGCTGCGTCGCCGACTCGGCGATCTCGCCCTGATCCAGGGCGAGCGGCAGCATCTCGCCCCCCGACTGGCATCGCTCGCCGCCGCACAGGGCAGCGTGCTGCCCAACGACGAGCACTACGACAAGCTCCAGTGGAACCTGAAGCTCGCCGGCTTCCCCGAGGCCTGGAAGTTGACGACCGGTGACAAGGATCTGCGCGTCGCAGTCATGGACACCGGCCTGCTGCGCGACCATCCCGACCTCAAGGGACGCGTTTCCTCCTGGAGCCACGATTTCATCTCGGAGAAGCGCTTCGCCGGAGATGGCGACGGCATGGACAGCGATCCGGGCGAGCCGCCGAGCTACCAGCAGCGGACCTACTTCCACGGGACCTACGTGGCCGGCGTCCTCGCGGCCGAGACCGACAACAAGATCGGCATCGCCGGTGGCGTCTGGGGTGGCCAGCTGATCGGCATCCGGGTGATCGGCTGGGACGAGGGCAGCAAGGAGGTCGGCCTCTCGTCCAGCGACCTGGTCCAGGCCTGGCGCTACCTCGCCGGTCTCAGCAACTCGAGCGGAAGGCTCCTGCCCAAGGCCGAGCGGCCGCGCGTGCTCAACATGAGCTGGGGGCTCCAGTCCCTGGGCAAGGTCGAGCGCGAGGCGATCGAGACCCTGGCGGATGCAGGCACGATCCTGGTCGCCGTCATGGGCAACGACGGCAACGCGATGAGTCCACCGATCTATCCGGCCGCCCATCCGGACGTGATCGCGGTCGGTGCCGTGGACCAGGCCGGAAAGGTCACGAGCTACAGCAATCGTGGCTCCTTCATCGACCTGGTGGCTCCGGGTGGGGTCGGGACGCCACCGACCTCGTTCTCGTACACCTACAACTTCTTCCAGGGCACCTCGGTCGCGGCACCCCAGGTCTGTGCCGCCGTCGCCCTGATGGATGCCGTGCATCCCGGGATCGCCCAGCCCACCGTGCAGGAGATCCTCCGGTCGACCTGCAAGGACATCGGGCCGGCCGGCTGGGACAAGGACAGCGGCTGGGGCCTCCTGGACGCCGGTGCCGCCGTCGCCCGCGCCATGGCCACCAACACGCCGCCGCTGCTGATGGCCGATCCGACGGTCGCGACGATCCTGGATCGCGAGCGCGAGCTGCGCATCGCGATCACCAACGACGGCGGGCGCCTGCTCGAGGGCTTCTCGGTCCTCCCCAAGGGTGGTGTCAGCTCCGGACTCAGCTTCCGCTTCGAGAAGCCCTACGCCCCGACCGACCTCGTCGTCGAGCTGGACCGTCGCAAGGTCAAGGTCGATCGCTATGTCGAGCGATTCGAGCTCTCCAGCAACGGGGGCAGCACCGAGCTCGCGCTGACCTGGCGCAAGCCGATCCCGGCCCTGCCCGGTCCGATGAGCATCTTCCTGATGCGCGGCGGCAAGGTCCTGCACTCGACGCATACCGAGCCCGACGGGAGCTTCCGCTTCGAAGGCCTGCCCTTCGGCGAGTACCTGCTGCAGTTCGGCTTCGACCTGGATGGCAACGGGAGGATCGGGGATCCGCAGGAATGGTTCCTCGAGCATCCAGCGCAGTTCGAGGTCGGCACCCCGACCCTGGTGCTGCCCGACCTCGTCATTCCCTGGAAGGACTGATGCTTCGACGGGCTGGCCATGGGGCCGGTCCCGATCGGATGCCGCGAGACCCGGGACCAGGATCCGGCCGATCGGACCGACCGGGGGGCCTCAGTCGGTGGCCCGGAGGCTGGTGAGCTCACCGAGCGCGAAGTAGCGCCCGTCCTCGAGGCGTACGCCATCGGTATCCAGGTCCAGGAGCAGGCCCTCCTCGGTCCGTCCCCGCGCCTCGAGGCGAACGGCCCGGCCTCGCAGGGCCAGCCCCTCGTGGAAGGCCTCGTGGATGTCCGAGCTCCGACCCGACTCGAGCTCGCGCAGGGCTCCGGCCAGGTCGACCAGGAGCTCCCGCATCAGATCCTCGCGGGGTAGTTCACGTCCGAGGACCCGTCGGAGGCTCGTCGCGATCCCGTCCAGCTCGCCCGGGAAGTCCAGGCTGTTGACGTTGAGACCGATGCCGACGAGCCAGCGTCCGGAGCCCGCACCCTCGATCAGGATGCCGGCGAGCTTGCCCTCTCCGCAGAGGATGTCGTTGGGCCATTTGATCCGCAGGTCCTCGACGAGGGGGACGAGCCCGCGGTGGAGCACGGCCGCGCAGAGGATCGGGAGCCAGAGCTCCGGGTAGTGGGATTCGCTGCGGCAGGAGAACGAGAAGCAGAGGTCCAGACCTCCGGGTTGCTGCCAGACACGGCCCTGTCGCCCTCGTCCCCGGCGTTGGCGCTCGGCCGTGACGAGGACGTGCTCCGCCGTCGACGCGCCGAGGCGTGAGGCGAGCTCGTCCTGGGTCGAGTCCACCTCGTCGAGGCAATGGAGCTCCCAGCCGGGATGCGCTGCGAGGCAGGCGCGGAGGCGTTCGGGCCGCAGCATCGTCGAAGGATCGGACATCGTGGGGACCGTACCCGCTGCCGCCCTCGCTTGCAGCCCAAGTCCCGGCGAGCCGGCTACACCTCGGCGCTCCTGCAGCCGATGGCATGGGCATGAGCAGTGTGCGCTCCGGCAGTTCGCGGAGGTCCCCCTGATGGGTCCCGAGTCGCGGTGGTTCCGTGGGCCCCGGATCCCATCGCGGATCATGGCCCGTCTGCGGTCCTGGGCCCGGACCGGAGCTCCGGGTCAGCCGGGACCGTCGATCCGCATCCTCGGGGAGACGCGTCGCGGCAAGAGCCTGCTGCTCAACCTGGTCGAGCGAAGGCTCGAGGCCCTCGCTCCTGCGCTGCGTCCGCTGCGCCTGCCGTTGCAGGATCGCGGTCTGCAGACCCGGCGCGATCTCTGGGCACGGCTCCTCGGGAGACTCGGTTCCCTCGATCTTCCGGCCAAGACCGAAGCCTGCCTTGAGGCCCTGCGGATCGAGCTCTCGCGACAGCCGTACGTGCTGCTGATCGATGACCTGGATCAGCTGCTCCAGGGGCTTCGCAAGGGGGAGACCGAGGCCTTGATCGCGGAGCTCTCGACCCTGCCCTGCGCGCATCTGCAGGTCGGCCGGACCGATGTGGGGCTGCCGAGTCCTGCCCTCGGGATCCGACTCGGCCGCCTGGATCGGAAGACCTGTCGTCGACTGGCCGAAGCCTCGCCGGAGCCGGCCCTCGTCCTGGCCTTTGCCGAGCTGGTCGCTGGCAGGCCCGAACCGATCGACCGCTACCTGCGGCGGATCCGTGATGGGCATCGGGCCGACCGCTTCGTCCATGCGGCCCAGACCCTGCTCGAGTGCCTGCCCGAGCACGATGGCCTCTCGCCCCAGCAGGACCGCCTGCTCGACCTCCTGGGTCGGGTCGGGGGGCGCATGACCGTGGCCGAACTCGCCACCCTCTGCCCGGCCCGGCACCAGACCGCCGCCGGTCAGCTGCGCCTGCTCAGGGAACAGGGCATCGTCGAGAGCGAAGCCATCGGGCGGCATTCCTTCACGGATCTCGGGGACCGGCACGAGGCCATGCGGCTTCGTGCGAGACACCATCCCGAGTCGATCGCGCTCGCCCTGGCCCTCCGGAGCGACGGGGCTCCTCGGTCTCCGGTGGTCCGGGACTATGTCGAAGGTCTGGCCGCCTCGATACAGCTCCTGCTGCAGGAGGCGACCGAGACCGGGCTGCGCAGGATCCGTGAGGCCTGCATCGAGGGGCAGCTGAAGGAGGACGAGCAGATCTGGCTGCTGGCCTGCCTGTTCGAGCCGTCCGGGACCCGTCTCGACAGACTCGGGAGCCTGCTGGGCCTCTCGGATGGCGACCGTTGGCACTTCCTGCTGGCTCGCGCGCTGGGCCTTCTGCTCCCTGCCCTGCTCGACGAACCGGTCGGGGAGGAGGATCCGGCCCGGGCCCTGTACGAGGCCCTCGGCGAGCAGGACCAGGCACCGCTGCGAGCCCTTCGCCGACAGCTCGGTCAGTCCCTGGGGCTGAGTGGCCGCCTGCCCGAGGAGCGCGCGCAGCGCCTGCCGGCCCTCGATCGGCACTTGCTTCCGACCTGGCTCCGAACCGGGCGGATCCCCCCCGGTGAGCGCCCGCTCCTCCGACAGTCCGACGAGAGGCAGTCAAGGAATTCGGCGGCAGGGGCACAAGTCCCGGCCCCGGTCTGCCGATAGGGAAGCCGATCCTCCCCTCGCATGGGGAGGACCCCGCAGTGGAAGGAAGTTCCGAAGTGTCCCCCCTCCCCCAGACCCGCCCCGAGGATCCGCATGAGCCCACGCGGAGCCCGCGACATGCCCCCGACCCGGGTGCGATCGCCGATCGCAGGGCCCGCGGCTTCGGCGAGGCCTTGGCAGGGGCGGATGCCTGGCTGCAGGGTCCCGAGGATCGCCTGATCGAGGGATGGCTGCTGTCCCAGGGTTCGCTCCAGGCAGGCCTGAGGGCGATCCAGGAAAAACTGAACGAGGGTGCGACCCTCTCGATCGACCTGCTGCACCGCATGCGTCGGGCGGCTTGGCGACTCGATCTCGAGGGCTCGGCGCACGAGTTCGATCCCCGTCCGCAGGAGGGGGAGCGCGAGCTCGAGGTCGGTATCGGCGAGACCGTGCAGCTGCTCTCGGACCTGGGCTTCGTCGTACGGGACCTGGTCCACGTGAACGCCAACGAGGACCGGCTCGCACGCAAGACCCTCGAGGCCTTGCTGCTGGCAGGTCTCTCGCCGACCCGACATCTGTTCCAGCGTCCCGGGGACCGCCTCTGGATCCGTGCCGAGAATCGTCGCCCGCTGACCGGAAGCGTGCTTGTGGCTCGGTCCGGGGAGGATGCGGCCGCCGAGTCGGCGACGCTCGAGGACCTGGAGGCCTTCCTGCCTCCGACCTGGGAGATCGTGGTCGGTCCGGTCGAGGCCGAGGAGGCCACGAGCTGGAACCGTGCCTTCGTCGAGAGCCGGGGCGACCTGCTCTGGTTCCTGCGCTTGGGGGATCGTCCCGGGGAGGAGCTCTTCCGGGAGCTGGTGCGCGAGTCCTGGTACGCCCCCGTGCGTCCGCGGACGGATCGCTCGACCGGCCTTTCCGGCTGCATGGTCCCGCGCGTGGTCTGGCTCGAGATGGGCGCCCTGCCCTCGGGCTTCGCCTCCCCGGTCGCGGTCGGCGAGGAGGCCATCCTGCGGCTCTCCGCCTGCGGGCACGAGGTCATCGAGATCGAGGCCGACGATCCCGGTCTCGTCGAGGCCCCGCGTGCACCCGAGGACGAGGAGGAGATCCGCGCCTTGCTGGAGCGATGGGAACAGGTCGAGGAGCTTCGCGAGCCTGGTCATCCCGAAGCTCTCGAGAGCGAGGAGGCGCCCTGGGTCCTCGAGGATCGTGCGCCACGGATCACGCTCTGCATGATCGCCAAGGACGAGGAGCGCTTCCTCCCGGCATGCCTCGAACGCGTACGCCCGGTCGTCGACGAGATCATCCTCGTGGACACCGGTTCGAGCGATCGAACGGTCGAGATCGCCGAATCCTTCGGGGCCAAGGTCCTGCACCGGGCCTGGGACGGCGACTTCTCGGCGCCGCGCAACCTCGGACTGCAGCATGCGAGCGGGGACTGGATCCTCGTCCTCGATGCCGACGAGCTCGTACAGGAGGCGTCCTTGCCGGCGATCCGCGAGATCGCCTGCTGCACTCGAGCGGTCGGCTACCATCTGCGCTTCGTCAACGATCACGAACGTCACAAGGGCGAAGGCGTGACGATGGTCCGCCTGTTCCGCAACCTGTCGGGACTCGAGTACCGCTACGCGATCCACGAGCAGGTCGTCCCCTCGCTGATGGCCGAGGCCGGCGAGCGTGGCCTCTGCCTGCTGTCCTCCGACATCGCGGTGATCCACTACGGATACAGCGATGCCTGCATGGAGGAGCGCGACAAGCGGAGTCGCAACATCGAGCTCTTTCGCAAGCAGCTCGATCGGGATCCCGAGGACGTCTACTGCCTCTACAAGTACGGGGACTTCCTCCGGCAGATCGGAGACGAGCCCGAAACGGTGCGGGAGGTCTTCCAGAAGGCCCTGCGAGTACTGGAAGCCCGCCCGCCGATCTGCTGGAGGGAGATGCCCTTCGCCGGCGAGATCGCTGCTCTGCACGCGCTCGAGCTCGCCAAGGACGGTCGCGAGGAGGAGGCCGATGCGGTCGTGCGGCGTGCGCTCGCGCGCTTCGTCCCGACGCCCAACCTCCACTACCTCTCGGCCGGCCTGGCCTTGCGGGCAGGAAGGGTGCAGGAGGCGATGCGCCAGTACCGGCACTGCCTCTCCTACCGCGGCCGCACCCTCGTGGTGCCGGTACAGGAGGGTACGACCAGCTGGGTCGCGATGGCCGGGCTCGCCGAGTGTCGGCTCGCGCTCGGGGACGAGGCGAGGGCCGAGGAGCTCTTCGTCGAGGCCCTGGCCCTCAACCCCTCCTGGGACGTGGGGCGGCTCCGCATGTCCGGCTTCCTGCTCCAGCAGGGAAAGGCGCGCGAGGCCCTGGACCAGGTCCTCGCACTGCTGATGCACGGCGAACACGGGCCCGCCCGCTACCAGGGCGCGCTGATCCTCGAGTCCCTCGGCCTCATGGACGAGGCCGTCCGCTTTTACGAGAAGGCCCTGGCGATCGGCGGGGTCCCGGCCACCGAGGTCGGCCGGAGGCTCGATCGCGCCAAGGGCCTGCAAGGCATTCCGACGGGAGAAGGCATCCGGGGCCACGGTCTCGGGTCTGCTCCGTTCCAACTGACTGAACAGGTAACGACATGAGTTCCACCAGCATCCTCGACTTCGGTTCCCAGGGAACGCCGGGCGGTCCCGACGCCTTCCAGCCGGTTCCGACCCGCATCAGCAACGAGGCGGAGAGCACCGGAAACGAGCCCATCCCCCAGGTCGTGGAGAGCCTTGCGGCCATGCGCAAGCAGCTGCTCGGCATCCATCGTGTCTGCGCCGAGGCCTGTGCCACGCAGAACGACTACACGGGCGCCCTGACCCACATCACCTGCGCCGTCTCCCTCGAGCCCGAGGACACCGCGCTGCGCAACCAGCAGGGCTTCCTCCGCTACCTGGAGGGCGAGGACGGAGCCATCGAGGACTTCCGCTTCGTGCTCGAGCGGGATCCGACCAACGCCGACGCCTGGTTCAACCTGGGCATGTGCGTGTTCGGCGAGGGTGCGACCGACATGGCCGAGCAGGCCTTCGCCAAGGCGGTCGAGTTCCGCTCCGACGATGCGGAGAACTGGAACAACCTCGGCGTCGCGCGCTTCCAGCTCGGTCGTGGCGAGGAGGCCCGGCAGTGCTTCCAGAAGGCTCTTGAGATCGATCCGGAGTACGACGAGGCCAAGGCCAACCTCGTGGATCTCACGAGCGACTGAGACGGGGACCGTTCCCGGCCACCGGGACGGACTTCCGTCGATGTGGTTCGGGATCGGGACGCGGGAGCCTACGATGGCCCCCGCACCGATCCCGATCCGATGCCCTGCACCAATCCAAGCCTGCTGCCCTCCGGACGGATACCTTCCGTGCGGATGAGCCTCCTCGCCCTCTGGGCCTTGCTGCTCTTCGCTCCGACTGCCTCTGCGCAAGATGCGGCCGTCGAGCCCGCCCAGCGTCGCCCGATGCGGGGCAAGGTCCTGGATCGGAACGGCGCTCCATGGGTGGATGCCGAGGTGCGTCTGGTCGCCTGGCCCGATCGGGAGCTGCCCGGCAAGGGGCGCTTCGAGGACCTGCGGGTCCGGACCGATGCGCGTGGCCGGTTCCGGGCCAAGCTGCTGAGGCATCGCAGCTACCTGGCTTGGGCCTATGCGAAGGATGCCGAGAAGAAGATCTGGCGGGTCAGTGGGCGCAGCCCCTTCTTCCGCGCGGGCGGCACGGTCCAGCTGAAGGAATCGTCGCAGCCACGCAAGGTGGCCAGTCTGGGATTCGTGTCCGACAGGTGGGCCGAGCTGGGTCCCTTCCCCTTGACGATGCGGGAGTGCTTCGCGAACCCGAGCTACACAGGGATCTCTGTGGGCGGGCGGAGCCCGAGGTCGTGTTGCCGCTCGATCTCGCGGAAGGGGAGATCGGAGAGCTGCCCCCCCTGCCCTGGGAGTCGATCAGGTTCCAGTGGATCGGCAAGGGTGGACTCCTGCTCTGCGAACGTCGGCGCGAGCTCCTGGCTGACGAGGAGGGGATCGGCAAGCTCTCCCTTCCGAACGGGGACCCGGACCGGAATTCGGGTACGCAGGCTCGAGATGGGGCCGCAGTGGCTGGCCCGGAAGCAGGGCATGGCCGACACCAGACCTCGAGTCTGGACCTGACCCACCAGGTGGGCAAGACCAACAAGAGGGTCAAGGGGGGGTGCGGTGTCGCACAGCAGGCCAGGACCCTGGAGGGGCGGATCCTGCTGCACGGCGAGCCGCTGGCGAATCGGGAGCTGCAGCTCTGGCAGTACGACTCGAGCATGGCGAACTACGTGCGCTTCTTCGGTCGGACGACCCGTTCGATCCGGACCGATGCCGAAGGTCGCTTCTCGCATCCCGGCCTCTCCGATCAGCTCTTCGCGCTGTTCGTGACGATGAAGGATCGGGAGCTCGACTCCCTGGATCCCGAAGGACGGGAGCCGATCCATCCGACCGTGCTACTACGCAGCGGCAAGGGCCTGAACGAGGCGGATCGACGGCTCGGGGATCTCGACCTGGCCAACCTGGTCCGGCTACGGACCGGTTTCGACCATGGACTCGAATGGCGGGACCATCCCTCGAGGATCCACCTGAGCAGTCGTCTGGTCTTCAACCGGGCTCCGCAGCGCTTCCTGCATGCCGTTGCGCCGCGGGGCAAGATCAGCTTCCTGCTGCCCCCCGAGACCGGGTTCCGCATCCTCGGCTGCGGTCCCTTCCTGTCCGAGCCCAGGGAGTTCAACACCGGAGAGCGCGGGACGACCCAGGAACTGGTCTTCGCCCTGTCCGAAGGGGTCGAGCTCTCGGGCCGCGTCCTCGATCAGGACGGGAACAGCGTCGCGGGGTGCGTGGTCTTCCTGATCGACGGAAACATGAGGAGGCTCCATTCCGGGAACCCGATCCTCCGAATCGACCTGGGGCGGTTCTACTCGCTCACGGATGACCGAGGGCGTTTCGTCCTTCGCTTGCCCTCCATCCAGGTCCCGGCCCAACTCTCGGTCCATTTGCTGGGATCGCGGGGCAAGCGGCGTACGCACAGGTTTCCACTGGACCCTGATGGCAAGCTGGATGGGATCGAGCTCGAGGTCGGTCTGAAGGGCCCACCCAAGAAACTGCCCTTGAAGAGGAAGAAGATCCCTGCGCGCAAATGAGTCCGCCCGTCGGGAAGCGACGGACTCAGCGGGGTTCGAGCCAGGCGGTGAACGCACGCAGGTACTGCTGCTGCTTGGTGAGGCGGTAGCCGCGAAGCTCCTCCTTGACCGGGAGCAGGTCATCGAAGGCCTCCAGGATCCAGTCCACGTGGCTCTGTGTGTAGACGCGACGCGGCAGGGTCATGCGAACCAGGTCCTGGCGAGCCGGCTGCTCCTCTCCGGTCTCGGGATCCGGCGCCCCGAACATCAGGGTGCCGATCTCGACCGGTCGGATGCCGCCGTGATCGTACAGGGCGCAGGCCAGGGCCTGTCCCGGAAGCTCGGTCGGATCGATGTGGGGGAGTAGAGCCCGGGCGTCGAGGTAGACCGCGTGCAGGCCGACCGGCTGGACGATCGGGACGCCACGTTCGACGAGGCCATCGGCCAGGTAGCGGGCGCTGGCTTCGCGGTAGCGGAGGTAGTCGGGATCGAGGACTTCACGGAGGCCCTACGCCAATGCGGCCATGTCCCGGCCGGCCAGGCCACCGTAGGTGGGGAAGCCTTCCCAGAGCACGAGCAGTTCCTTGGCGCGGTCGGCGAGCTCGGTGTCGTTGAGGCAGAGCAGGCCGCCGATGTTGACGAGGCCATCCTTCTTGGCCGAGATCGTGCAGCCGTCGGCCAAGGAGAACATGCGCCGGACGATGTCCTCGAGCGGGACCTCGGACCAGCCCTCCTCGCGTTGCTGGATCAGCCAGGCATTATCGGCGAAGCGCGCCGCATCCAGGAAGAAGGGGATCCCGTGTTGCCGGTAGAGCTTCGAGCAGGCCTCGAGATTGGCCATCGATACCGGCTGGCCGCCATTGCTGTTGTTGGTGATCGTTAGCATGCCGAGCGGCACGCGTCCGGGATTGTCCTCGAGGAAGGCCTCGAGGGCTCCGAGGTCCATGTTGCCCTTGAAGTCCCCGGGAGCCGAAGGCTCGAGCCCCTCGGGGGTCACGAGGTCCACGGCCTCGCAGCCCCGGAACTCGAGGTTGGCCTTGGTCGTGTCGAAGTGGGTGTTGTTGGGCACGGCCTTGCCGACCCCGCCAAGCAGCTCGAAGAGGATGCGCTCGGCCGCCCGTCCCTGGTGGGTCTGGATCACGTGTTCGAAGCCGAAGAGGTCCTTGGCCACCTCTTCGAGCTCGTAGAAGCTCCGCGAGCCGGCATAGCTCTCGTCCCCGCGTATCAGCGAGGCCCACTGCTCGATGCTCATGGCCCCCGTGCCCGAGTCGGTCAGCAGGTCGATCAGGACGTCTTCCGCGCGGAGGAGGAAGAGGTTGTGATGGGCCTTGGCCAGCAGTTCGCGGCGTTCCTCCCTCGTCGTCATGCGCAGGGGTTCGACGCTGCGGATGCGAAACGGCTCGATGATGGTCTTCATATGCGCTTCTCCGGAAGGCGGGGGATCCTCACGACGAACCGTAGCGAGTCCATGGTCTGCTGTGCGTAGCGGTGTTGCGAGGGCTTCGCTGCCGCGGGGAGGCTGCGACGTACTGCCGCTACGGTTCCTTCAGTCATTGCTTACGACCTAGGGCCCGAGGCGGGCGATGACATGAAGCTCTACGCTTCCTGGCGGAATCGAGTCCTCCCTATCGTCAGTCAGAGGTGCAAGGGATGCGTCGGTGCCTACGGGAAGGAACGGTCCTTGGCAACGCGCCCACGGGCGCGGTCGGGGGCTTCCCATGGGGACTGCACGGGCTAGGAGTCTGCGCCAC
>WURV02148389.1:0-10537 GCA_011762755.2 Epimenia babai | reverse complement strand
GTGCAGTACCCTGTTTATACCATACCCGTTAATAAATTAAATCATGTTTTATATTACACCCGTTAACGGAATAATCATCCATGGTTATATCTGTCCGTGCAGTACCCTGTTTATACCATACCCGTTAATAAATTAAATCATGTTTTATATTACACCCGTTAACGGAATAATCAGCCATGGTTATATCTGTCCGTGGAGTACCCTGTTTAAACTTGTTTATAAATTATCAGCTGGAAGTATATTTGTAAATATAATAAAGCCGTTAACATAAAATTCCGAACGCCTTTAATATGATTTTGTGGATGAAATAATGAGTGAAGCAACATATTTTCAGTATTTTCACATTGCAACAAAATGTATTGATAAATAGTAAAAATCTTCATACTCAATGAAAATCACATTTTAATTGTATTAGGCTATTTATTGATGTAACAGGCACACTCTTTTTGTGGTTCAATTTAGGTATTAATTAGTATCAACAACCGTTCTTCATGAGTCGATTTCATCATGCAAGAAGGCAAATTTATCGTACCATGACACCGCTGTCATACCGGCCTGAATGAGATTACGCTTAATGACAGCATCACGATTGACATTGAATGTTCTCAATTCACAGATCGCTAGATGGTTTGCTTACACAATACACTTGATTTCACATAGCTTTATTCGAGCAGTTGTTACCTACAGTATTTACCTGTATTACCTATAGTATTTACCTGTATTACCTACAGTATTCACGTGTATTACCTACAGTATTTACCTGTATTACCTACAGTATTTACCTGTATTACCTACAGTATTCACCTTTATGACCTACAGTATTTACCTGTATTACCTACAGTATCCACCTGTATGACCTACAGTATTCACCTGTATTACCTACAGTATTTACCTGTATTACCTACAGTATCCACCTGTATGACCTACAGTATTTACCTGTATTTACGCGATGTCATATTTGGTATTTTCACCGTACCCACAGGAACACAATATCCGGGGTAAGTTCGTCGAAGCTTTACAGCGAGAGTTTGCCGGGTGCGGTCTGGAGTTTGTCATCGGCGGCCAGATCAGTATAGATATCTATCCGACAGGCTGGGATAAAACCTTCTGCCTGTCGTTTCTCGACTCGCAGTTCACCACGATCCATTTCTTCGGTGATAAGACCAGCGAGGTGCGTATCATAAATACGTGGAGAGAAATGCACAGAAAAATAACCTATACCTCTGGTGGGACCGGTTGTCTGGAGGTCGTGGGTTCGAGTCCCATCAGAGGTATAGGTTTTTTCTGTGCATTTCTCTCCAGTTATTCAAAGAACCGTATTTGCTACCGCTATTAACATCTTATTAATGAGTCTTGCTGCCGGCATGCCGCGTTTAATTATGCCGCTTAACGTACACGAAAGTCTGCCAAATGATGTTGATTTATTATTTATGTGAGGTAAACATCTTAAACATCACGTTTCATGGATTACTGCCTGGAAATACACACGCAAAAAGTCTCCGCCTCGGGGGTTACTGGACATGCGAATGACCTGGCTTGGTGCTTTAGCAACTGGGCTACCGAATATTCATTGCGATATTTGTGTAATTTTTTCAATCTTCCCAATAGCTTTACCCTTGAGCTTTGCCATTTAAAAGTTATCCTCCGTTGGCCGTATTAAGATTTATTACGAGAAAAACGGACGTAATTATATTCCACTGTCTTGAAATTTTGTACGCCGCATGATGTTAGGTATACGGCTTTGCCATCAGCCAATGTTTTTCTTGGCAAACCCAGAAAAACTGAGTTGAAAAACTTTCGGATTTGTTTAAGGTTTGCACTGTATCGAAGGGAGGTAATGATCACCGATGGCGCTTGTTAACTCAATCGGCAGACATAAGATGTGGTTAGGTCTCATTCAGATTCGTCAATCAGGCAATCTCAAAGTCTTGAGTTTTGCCAATTGGCAGAAGTTGTCCTGAAATCAGACTGATATGCATTTCTCGCAGGAGTATCGTCCAAACGACTTGTCTTAGGCGACAAAAAATTGACAATTGTGTTGTTTTGTTTGAATCGTTTATTTCTTTCATTTATTTGCAACATTTATACGTTTAGAAATTTGTTCGTCGCCCGTGTCAGTAGAATCCAATATTAATGTGATTTTTGTATATTTTGTATATTCGCGCATCATTCAGTCAACTTATTGAAGCTTTTATATTTGACTAATCATCTCGAAGTCTCTGTTGTTAAGGTTTATCCCTGACCTGTCCATGGGAGACCATTTCTACGGTATTTTAGCCAACTTAGACCGATCTTTTTTCCTATGAAACGACGTAGCGTTTACAGCTGGGATTATATCCATTATGTAATGTTATACACGCTGTCTATTTCAGGGGGGCAATGATTACACTATTTACAACGACCCACGCACCGTAGGCCATTCGGTATCCAAGCCCGAAGACACTATAGACATGGTGCACAAACTTTTCCTGAATTCTACACAAATAACCGACCTTGCGTGACGACTCAGTTCAATTTCAGTTCTGCTAACAAAAGCCAGCATTTTTATCATGGGTCCAATTTATTCTCTCATCACATCATTGTTACGTTAACCATGTGATCAGTTAGTTCATGTTATCGAGCAATCCGAATATAAATATGGAATTTTTTTTATAGTAATTACCCTTATTTCCTTGAGAAATATTTTCAAGTATAATACTCATTAAGTATTAATGGAAAGTTGTGATTTACATTTGAATTATACATTTTGTAGTATATATTACTATTGGTATTTTTACGATAGGTTAAAAGGTAACATCTTCCCAACTACTTGCTTTCACGTATACTTCATCAGGGGCAGTGAATTGGCAGACACCGATATACTCACCCCCGCAGCTTTATATTTTATATATTTATATTTAAGCCCATGTAGTTATTTTTATGCTGTGAAAACGAAAGCGATATATCTAAAATGGAATGTCTTTGGGTCAGAATATTTTCGAGTCATTCAGAATATAAAGTAACTTATAATTTTATATTGAATACATTATTGCATACGTGCTAGAACTGAGGAAAAATTTTTACATAACAGTGATTTACCCGATTCAATCGGTATCGTTGCAGATTTTTTGTAAAATTATCATGTACGTAGGTGCAAGAGCAGAGGTGCAGCGATTGTTACGAGGCATATCATGCGAGCAGCTGCGAGTTTGATTGAACGCGCAGTTTTCGCACAGGGTATGTTTTTTAACCGTCCGGAACCGGAAATGAGCGAAATTTTCGCGCTTGTTTTTTGAGAAAGATTTTGTCACGAAGTGGGCTAACGCAAAATTTCTTAATGGCATTAGAAGGCAGTACAGTGGGTGCGGCTGACATTCACCACCGTTAATATTATCAATAAAGTTGCACTCGCTACAACCTCGCCTTTATGAATTTAATCATTTTCTACAACTTTCAGATTAACATGCATGGCAGAATATGTAACTGGGTTCGAATAGGTTACAGTCCGTATTAACTGAATTGAACAGATTGTGATTGGTTCTCGCAAAAGCGCTAAGTGAGGCATGAAAAACGTGTAAAATGTAAAATTTTTCACAATGTAAAATTCTTCCTGAATTACGAATGTCCCATCGGGAGATGATGGTCTCCATTTCCATCGCCCTCAGGCAGATGCTGCGAAATCTGAGATATGCATCCGTTAACATCCTTAGCACTTTTTTTACACAGGAATGGATTACCGTGCCCAGTTAGCCTAGTAATTGCCAGTCTATGAATATTCATGAACCAATGGGGGTGCAAGAACAACCAGTCCTAGTCGGTGAAATATACTGTAGTGCGAATTTATATATTTTTCATATAATTGGATAGTTAGGATGCTAGCGGCGTGGGGTGTTTGTCTCACCTATAGCGTGTGTCCGATGGATAAAATGCACATCTGTCAAGATATGCGACGACGCATTTTTATTATAAATAACATCGTTTTATTATCACTATCAATATTCGAGAAATTGAAAGTGTTGTAAAAGTTGCATTAACGTAGAGAATATAGTGAGTACCAAAATGAGTATAGGAGATGTTTGTTTAATAATGGCCATTTTGAGGTAGGTTTACAATTTGATGTCATTGTACGGGTAAAGTATAACATTTATAGACCGCAGGTATCAGCCAATAAAGGCGCTCAGATGCAGTTGACAATGAAATGTTTTTGGCAGCCATTCAGCGCATATACAATACCTTCGACATTCGCATATCATCCCGCCGAGAATATCGAGCATATACAAATTTTGGAGATAGGTTTACTCCAGCAATCGGTGATAAATAACTTGCCGAGGATCATCGAAGAAAATTCGACTGGTGGGAGGGTTCGAACCCGCGACCTTTCGCTTAACGAGAGGTGCTCCCACCACTCGACTAACCGCTTCCCCATTGTATTATCACTATTTACAAAGATCTATATTTATAGATAAATCTTCGTAAGTCTTGAACATCATAGACGGTAAAGTAAAATATGCGCATCAATTTGAAAATCACTTAATTTCACGAAAAAACACCATTTTTATTTTTACAAAACTTGCTGTATATCGTCACTTATTTAAAATGAAGTATAAATATTTATTTTATTTTAGTAGTCGCTGTATAAATGTACAATATCGTCAGCATATGCCATTATTTCCGCCACAATCCATGGACTTTCAACAGAGTTATTCCAAGCAATAACGAAATAGTAAAAAGAGTTGCATTTATTCACTCAATGGCGGTTGAAATTTAAAAACTGATGGTGACTGGGAGATCATGTACAAACATGCAAAGTGTGTGGAAGGAGATTTTCTAGCTGGGAATTGACTGGCTAATGAAACTTTTTAGGTCACGAATGCATAATATCGGTATTTGAAAATTAAAATTTTGCGGCTTACATTTACAAATTAATTTATGGAAATAAATAAATAATTACTGTATCATACAAAATGACAATCTGTATTTGAGGAGAAATTTTCATTATTCTTGCTAAAATTGACAACATACCTGCAAAATACGGACAAAAAAGTTAATAAATTCATATCCATTATCCATTTTACTATTTATGATTAGTTCAAAGATGATAAATTTAAACTTAATTTTAAAAAATGATATGCGTCACTTATAATTTCTGTAAATCAAACGTTACTTACATGTAGCTAAAATCAAATCCCCAAAACCAAATTGGCTCTTTCTCTCTTCGCAGTTAAATCGTATGGCATCAATTTTGCAGTATATTGGTATGTAATTGTATATAAAGTTATATATGTCAATAATAAAATATACAATGTTTTTGTGGGTGTTTCAAAAAATATATTCGGGTTTTTAAAAATTTCACAATTGATTTGTGCATATTCAAATAAAATCTCTTGTGCGGCCATTCTTGGTGTAACCTTCCACGAGTGTAGCTCCCGTCGTATCAAAACAGCAGTATAATTTTCCAGTTGTGCCTGGGGATAAGGGACAACTGTAACTGCCTGTCAACAGTTGATGCAGGAGGTGTCTCCCACCCCACCCCCTCTCAACAAAAATAAATCAGCAGCTGGAAAAATGCTAATGAACCGTATTTGGATCAAATCATTTACAAAATTAAACTGTTAAACCCGTTTTATCAATGAGTATTCATCGCTTAGTGAATTTCTAACTATCAAGCTCGTGGTGTAGGAAAAGTAAAGAAAATGCTTTAACAAACCTTTCATACACATATACAGTGAAACTTGCTCTAACGACCACCCGTATACAGCGACCACTCGTCTTAAGCGACCTCCTTTCGGCGGTCCCGAACGTTTTCAGTATATAAGTACACTCACTGTATTAAGCGACCACCTGTCTTAAGTGACCGTTTTACGCCGGTCCCGCGGACGGTCGCTTAATACAGGTTTCACTGTATATACTAAGTCAAGTGTGATGGGTTGGTTGTAGAAAACACATGGACTATACAGTAGTAGGCAACCACCAGGGCAAGCACAAGGATGTAAACATTAGCAAGATCAAAGCCAAGATGCCTAAAGACGCTCACCTGAAACAAAGAGAAAAGACAAAACAAGAAGCCAAGGGACCATCTTGAGACTGCCTGACATCAAAAACAAGAGGCCAAAGAGACCTGAAAATACCCATTTAGATACTGAAACAAGAAAATACAGATTTGTGGATAAACCTTGTCTGAAATGCCCTCTCACTGCCTAAATAGAAATGACCTTAACAAAGTTGAATGAGACCTACAGACTATATCCGCCAAATGGCAGACCTTTGCACTGAGTGGACATGGAGATGAAGATTTTCAAATAAAAAGATCGATAGAAATTACCCCCTTTGCTCCCATAATGACAAGCTGAACAAATCTGAATGATACTAATCCAGGACAATATCCGTCAAATGGCAGACTTTTTGCTTCTTGAGATTTTTCCAGAAAATGATGAAATTGGATGGATGGACGAATGACGGACGAACTCCGATCAGAAAAGCTGGAGCATAAGCTCGGGTGAGCTGAAAACTATTAGAGTACAGACGCAGTCGTAATATTGCGACAGATTTTTGGAGTAAAAGGGAAATGCACGGAAAAACCAATATTTTTGATCGGACTCTAACCCACGACCTCCAGATGACCAGTCTGGTGCTCTACCAACTGAGTGCTTGATACAGCACTAGACCTCGAGACGCACAGGTGACACTGTTTTAACAGATGCGCTGATTTACCTAACTATCCGGTAGTAATGTAACTCAATCCATCACTGCTGTTCAATTGCACACTAAGGCTGTATAAAGGCGCGGCTAATGCGGGGACATGAGCGGCGATTCCTGGTTCCACGTCTTGTGGGTCGTGCCTGGAGCGAGGTGGGTGATGTTCACGTGGACAGCTTGGTATTTCTCATTCTTCGGGGGAATAAGCACGATCTTATACGTGACCTCATCGCCGATCTGCGGCACATACTCGCCCTCGATGCTATAAAACCATGTCATTAATTCAATAATTAAATGTAGTTGTAAGTGTAAATTATGGGAGGCTATACCTTACTGTTTGTAATAATAAAATGACGATTATGGGACTTGATGGATGAAAAGGAGGTGACTGGGAAAATGGAAAATGAAAGTGAGAGGGGAGTTTTTGGAGGAGCACATGGTGCTAGGGAAGAACAGAGGAGACTTGGATACAAATGTGAAGAAAAGAAAAGAAAATAGAAAAGAATAATTAAGTAATTAACATTAGTAACAATCACTATTACTCATTATATGCTGTTAGCACCTTTTACACTCTAGCGCCAGTTGTTACAACCACCACCTTGCTACATGTTGCGAATTCGAATCTGCACAATACAGATATTTCTCCCGCACTTTCCACTCGTGAGAGCCAAATATTTGTTCTTGGATTTCTCGAAAAAAAATTTCTAGTGAAGTTAGTAAGCGTGAAATTTTATAATGGTTTGGTGAGGCAATATTGTACAAGCATCAATAGAGTAGCACTAAAACCAAGCCTATTTCGTTTTCTGTTAAATGTATTAGAACTTAGAATAAAACATCTTAGGCATCAATATTACAAATAGCCTAATCAAACCTACTTCTATTAGATTTTTTTCCTGTCTAAAGTCATGTACTAAAACCGCCGCTAAAAGATGCGTCTTACTCTGAGATATGAACAAAGTAGGTGTGAATGTCATCTTCGGAGTCGATGAATCCATGACCTTTCTCTCGACAGAATTCTTTTATTCGACCCTTATAGGTCGGCCCAGCCGCAGCGCGTTGTGATCTGTAGTAAATGAGAAAGTTTGAAAAAGGCACGCCCTTTTAATATGAAGTTAGATAACAATTAGACAAGATAATTCAGGTCATAATAAAATTTTGCTGATGTATTTCTACTAAAATACGCAAATTTTATATATGTAAGAAGTATATGATTTAGTGGCGCAGTCTAGTAACAATATATATCCATTACACATTACGGGCCAATACAATTTAAGAAAATCTATCAAAAATACCTAGCTAGGACAGGAAGATAATGAGAATATGTAATAATAACACAACTAATTTAACCGCAATAAACAACACAAAAATAGTAAAGGTTTATAAAGTAAGGGTAAGGCAAGTTTAACCCTTAGTCTTCTATTGTCACAAAATTGTATTGCTATAGTAATGTGATGTAGAGATGTCAGGGTAAGGGTTAATAAAGGATCAACCATGGCTCATATACAGTTCATAGAATAAACATATTACTAAAGAAAATCACAGGGACATGGCACAAGACAACCTACTGCGATATTGTTCTCATTCTCCGTGTGACTACAGGACTCGGCATCAAGAATTTGGGCTCGGTATCTCCACCATCCTGTCTATCTTGTTCTACGTCAGACATGACACAGAGACACCTGAAGTATAGTCATGCCATCAAAATATTTACCATAAATTATGTATCAGTTAATACCTGTTAGGTAATTTGTAGGAGGCAGTTAACGTAGATGTTAAACGGTTGAAAGTGAATCGAGAAGACCGTAGTTCAGTCCGCAGTCTAGCCAATTTCATTTTATTATGATGTGGAGATATGTGTGATTCATGTAGAGAACACGTAGCCCGGTGGTTAAATCATTAGAATTCAGAGTGTATAACCCTGAATCAATTCCCGATATAACTAGAAGGCGATCTATTTTATCTTTCTGCAAAAGGCATCGTAACCCGCATTCTATCTATTCTAGAGCCCCATACACTGTGGTACTGCTGTTATGTAACATCTGACGTAGACGATAGTCACGCTATCTCGTAGAGTGACTTTTGGTGTTTGAAACTAGTACAGTTAAGTGTGTCGAGATGTGGTGGTTTGTAAATAGTCGTGCATCTTCTCGATGATCAATTAATATTAATTATTGAATTAATTGAATAGGCTAAATTTCGCTGGGCAGACACTAAATTAAAATGGGTGATTTTGCATTTTCTACTCGTAATACCGTTATACGAGCTAAGTAGTTTGTTACCAAGATGTGATCGCCGATTACTGATTCCAATCCGATAACAGCAGAAATAAGGTAGTCACCATCAACTAAAATCTATTCTAAATAATGTTTTCTTATTTCTATGTCACTTCCGCAACGTTAACTTCGTAATACGGAGGTCAAGTTCACCAGCATCATCGATAGGTCAATGTCAACATTGCCGGAAGTCGCTTGCAGACGACAGAATGTTCTTACCTTGAAAGCTCGGTCTTTACATCGCGTATTTCTTTAATTAACGATTTCATACTTTTGATCGATTATGGCAGTAGTTTAAAAATGATGTACGATAAAACTTTGGATGTAGTTGTAATCGGAGGCGGCGTTTCTGGACTGACGGCTGCATATCGTTTATTGCGAACAATTCCTAAACTAAAGATTTCCGTTCTTGAGGCTAAGGGTATGACGGGTGTACATAGTATATTATTAATATTATGCATATAATGTCGATTTAGTTTAGATATCCAGTATAAAAGTACTAAGATTGAAAATATTTCTCTATTTGCAAAAACTTCTAGTGAACCATGGATTGCGTCATTTGCTTTAGTGTAATTCTTTTGCAGCGAGATATGTTTATGTACTATAATATTTATTCAATCAATAAAGAGTAAAGGTGGATTCCAGGACGTGTTGGTGGACGTACATATTCTGCACCAGTGCTAAGCCACCAGGATGGAGAGTATCATAACTGGGATCTGGGAGGCCAATGGGTTGGATTGTAAGTACCATCCTGATATTGTGGGAGCAGCTGGCGTAGTGGTTAAAGTGTTTGGCTAGCTTTGTAAAGGGCTATGAATGAAATTGGCCTACAAAACGATTACTTCAGTAATCAGCATATAAATAAAGAAATCGTGATATTGTAGGGAGTGCCCCAGATAAGTTAACACTTCTGGCACCTTTAACACTTTTATATTAACACCAAATGTGTAGATAATTTGTTTTATAATTAGAAACGTCAATATCTGTATAATGGTGTAAGATACAAATTTTTACAATAGTGTGTGTGTGTGTGTGTTTATATGATACACAATTTTGTAGTTAAAAAATAATATACCATTTCACTACTCAAGTCTAAATACCAGCCGGCTGATAAAAGGTTACATCAACAGATGCATAATTCAGCTTCTTGATATATACATATACCCTATTATTACATATCTATCCTGTTAGTATGTTGGTGATGTCCTTTGTTTTTGTCCTGCATAGTATCAAAGTCAAAACCAAATCCTATGGGCATCATGCTTTCTCTTGGTCGGGTCCTAATCTATGGAACGCTCTTCCCCCACATATCAGACAAGCTCCTTCTTTAGGCCTGTTCAAGAAACGCCTAAAGACCCACATGTTTTGCCTCGCATATTCTACATGATTTTTATATTTTTGTGCCTTGTGTATGTATTTTTCTATATTTTTAATGCATGTCCTTATGTTACTATAATCTACTTTCCGTATGTTTAATTTTTAACTTTCCATATCATACATCTATATATATAAATATATATGTATACCCATGTTTTTAACGTAGACCTACAGGAGTTTATATTTATACATATAGCTTATGTGTATTTCTG
>WURV02148367.1:0-17861 GCA_011762755.2 Epimenia babai | reverse complement strand
GTTTGAGAAAAAATTATTGAAGCCATTAGCAATTTTGGAGTTGTCATCGGTTATTAACATTGCCCTGTTACATACCTAATATGATTTTTATAATAAACCATTCCACATAAAATCTTTCTCAATATTCAAGCACGAAAATCTGACTTATTTCCTATCATGGAAGGCGCGGAAAAAGTCCCAGACTTTTGCCGTTTCGAACTAGCAACCTCTCGCATGAAAGGCGGGGGCTTCCAACCACTACACCACTGGCGCCAACTAGTGGTAGGAGCGTACAAGATTAAGGTAACACCTTCTATATAGACTAACTGGTTTTATTGATCACAAGCTTTCGCATAAACACCAGTCCCTGCTTCATCGGGTGATCAAACTTGTAATCAATAATTCCAGTTAGTCCGTATAAAATGTATTACCTTAATATCTAATGTTTTAGTCTGTCGCAACTGATACACGTCTGATGTGGACGTCTGATACACGTGGTTCCGCCTGGTGTGGCTGGTCATGGCACGAGGGGACGTAGAAAAACTGTTTACCCAAAAACCGCTAAGAGGAAGTATTCACGGTGCCAATTTATCATCTACGCTTGTGGCCCACTATCAGACTCAAGGGATTTCCCGTTACTATTACGAGACTGGGGGAAATTATATTATGTTCCGTATTTTTCGGAAGGTTATTTTTGTAGAACTCGATACTTGGCGGTTATAAAGCACAGCGACTACGAAATGGTGTATTATTGTGGATTCTACTGGCAACAACGATGATGTCGCGTCAATAAGTTTCTTTGTCGAATCTGGACGGTATATAATAGATAACATTAACATAATAATTACATTGTGATTTATTGGCCCTAACAGAACGCACTAAACGCCACCGATTCATTTGGTTTGTACACCCGAGTGGTGTATCCAACGCGTGAATCGTAGTACACATTCGCTCGCGAAATACCCGGTCACGCTGTAAGTAATAGCTAACCAGTATAACGCACGACGTAATTTCGGTCGTACGTAAAGTTCCAAACTTGCGCGTAAAGGCAATGTCGGAAGGATAACAAAAATGTTTCTATATTACCGTCTACACTTATTATATAACACAGTAGCTTAATGAAGTTTTTAGATATTATCGTTGGATTTCTTATAAATATTTACATGTCTAAACGAGCCTAGTGAAAGACGCTCTCTGTTGTATACGGTAAGGTCGATGCGTAGATGCAATTACGTAATAACAGTGCTTTACGAGCTACCCCATCGTGTTAGCAGCATTTAGTTTACTTATTTGACGTATAGACGCTTAGAAACTACGGACTTTCGGATTCTGCCTTCGGTATGTAAACCTAATACAAAGACTAATTCAATGATAAGATTTCATCGGTTTATAAGTTGTTTGCAAGCTGCAAAATAGAAATTTGTACGGGTATAGCGTGATTCTCGTAAAGGAATCTTGTTGCTTTCTTACGAAGTGGAAATTCACTGCTCGTTCGAGACTAATCTACTATCCTGAATTTTGAGGTATTTTGCGTAGAGTTTTTAAAGTGCAGCGGATATTAATGATATTTATAACGGCACAAAGTGGACCGATTTTTTTGCTAATTGAGTTTGTAAGCCAAGGCTCGTATGATGCACATCTAAATATTCAACAACGCTTGCTCGTTCAATCACATTTTCATCTTTGTATCCATATTCGCCACAACATGTGGTATTTCCTTTTGTTTCAAGACTATGTAGTTAGTTTCGCTAATATGTATGTGCGTGTGCGTGTGTGTGTGTGTGTGTGTGTGCGTGCGTGTGTGAAGAGTATCAGCATCACGAGCACCGTCGGAAGTGAAAAGCTTCAGATTGCAAAAGTGCAGGCTTTTTTAGATTTCTACTTCATCAGGCTTTTAAATTGATGAATTGAAAGTGTCACAAACTAAAATGATTACTCTATTTTTCACGTTTAACTAATGTTCTGTTAAAGTTATAGAAATGACTTAATTATCCCGATCGTTGGAGGTCCTGGGATGGCAGAGGTATTTGGGGGCAGTTAGCGTAATGATCGGGAGACTAGGAGACCGCGGATCGGATCCTTCTCCAGTCGTTAAAACTACTTTAAACCACGTCTGCCCACCTGCGTCTGGCTAGCTCTTGTTGTATGGATATGTAAGGGCTTCTTCCCGCTTATGTCCCTGCGTTTCAGATGCTCTCAGAATTGTCTCTATGGCGTCCACCTTTCCGCTATCTCGTCATCTAGTTGTAATTAAAAACAACAACTATCATAGACTTAGCGAAGTCTACGACATATGGAGGCTGTCTGTAGGCATTTGGAATAGGTGACGTGAATGGACGAAGATCAACTGTCTGCCCATACGTGGAGGGTTCACACTGAGGTGTTTTTCCTACCCCTTCTAACTGAAACTACTCGATTTGATCGTTAACCAAATGGGCAGCTGATTAAAGGACTAAGAATTGACAACACAATGGCCTAACCGTCCTAATCATCCTATTTCTGACCAACTAACTAACCAATCAACGAAAAAGTTAACTGCCTATCCAACTCACTAACTGATTGACTCACTAAAGTAAGGAATCAGCCCAAGCAACTAACCAACTACTTAAAATTGTCGAGATAAGGCGAGGTGCTAGCAAGAAATATATTTTATACCTATCATTTCAGAAAGATGAGCGGCCATTGAACGTCTTGGGTTAAACGCGCGATTTACGAGATTTCTTCTTGATATTTCTAGTCTATTTTTCTTCGGTGTTTATCACGAATCACTACCGCTACCCATCTACTAACATTTATTATTAGTGTTATACTCAACGAACAGATAATCAGACATCGGGGCAGTTAGATTATGTGTTTAATTATTTTCGGAATATGGAATTGACTGGCTAAATTGGATCGGACGTTTGCCAAAAGGTAACTTAGGTTCGTAATAACCAGATGCATTCTACGTACCTTTTATGCGGGGAACCGTAGTTGATGTTACAGATCCAGTGCATAAACCAGGTGGGTCATTAATCGAATCAATTCCCTCAGTTTTTTTTTCATCCCAACCGGATAGAGTTTGAATCTAGAGCTTTACACGGCAAATTCACCGATGTTACGGACAATTAACCTCGCCGACAGTGAAGAGCGGTCGGCTGATTACGGGAAATGACCGCGCGGTACACGTTTGTTTATTGATGTACACCTGTTGGCACGTGGCTTTGTTAGCTTTTAATATGTCCGCCGTCGTTAGTAGTTGCACTATGAGCGCTTCAAAATCTCCCAGTACTCGCGATGTGTGTGGGAACTCACGGGATTTGTAGCGGCGAAATAAGAAATCAATTTCCGCTGCGCTGTATATCCAGGTGGGCATCAAACGGGATACCGAGCCAATTGTCTAAGTTAACTCAGTTTTATCATACATTTTCAGTTGTTCGAGCACCAGGCCATATATTCAAAGGTCGTAAGGTATTAGCTCAACTAAAGACGAGATTGTTTTTAGCATATTTCGCTGATGTTATTTATCGCGAAGCACATTGGTCTACATTTATTGTGATAACTAATTATATTGCATGACACAAAAGAATGTACAATAAGTTGAATTATAGCCTATCAGAACCGTTAAATGAAATGAAATTGTATTTGTTTTCTAGTGCCCATCCAAGACATGGTAATCAAAGACACTATACAAATTTATTGTTACTATGTCTACTTATTACGACTAAATGACGGAATGTTTCAAAGAACGACATGGACAGGGCGTAGTCTACCTTCGTAACTTAGTTCGTAGAGCACTCGACCGGCGATGTGGGGGCGGTGAATTCGAATATTAGTAAAAGCTAGATTCATCGTATATCTTTCCCGTCACTGTTTCGACTAATTGATAGTGACACATGTTTATAATAGGGAAGTCTTTGATTCATAGTGTCGATTATTCATTTTAGAACAAAACACAGCGTTGGCGCGGTGTACTTGGGTGGATCGTGTAGTCGGTCATCGTTCGCGGATTCGCTCTCGAAAGTAACATCATTCACTCTCGAGGCATCTCCACACGACCGGCACTGTCTAGAAATCAATTCAAGAGAGAACCACTTCGATAAAGTACCTCGTTCGGGCCAATTAAACACGGATAAATTTATACGCACCAACCTCCTAACAGACGCGTTTATTAACAGCTGCACTCGGACTGAACTAGCTTTTATAAAGCGATCTGAAGAGTCGACGAACGTAGGTAACTGCGGCGAGACGTCGTCCACAATATGTAAAAGTTTGAATACTCACTTGCCGGATGGTGCAGAGCCAGCGACGATTTATGAAAATTCGGCGAATTTTATATCGCGTATTAGGCAATCTCGAAACATGTTAAGGTTTATTCATACCGTCACGCCATATGTTGTAAGCGTGATGCTGGTGTCTTGCGCGTGCGCCTTTTTTATCGGTAACCATCCGCCCGTGCAATATTTACCGGAAGTCACGAACATGACCCTGGGATCTATCAAGGTCACAGATTACAACAAGGTAAGGGCATGTAGAATACAAGATATTTCTTATTGCAGAAATTTCGTAACTGTTTAACTGTTTCTTTTAACTTTGAAAGGCTCTTCACTATCTATAGAGTAGAACCGACCACTTTGTGAGTGTCACCATTGTACATCATATAGAACGACCCACTTGGTGAGTGTCATGGTTTTACGCTACTGAGACTGATCACAGCGCGAGGGTGGTCTCTGCATAAAGCATTTTACTACCCATTTAAACAGTATGCAAAATAATGTAGAAACCCGCATTTTATATTAATATTATTGAACGCAACATGTCATGGCCACTCTCAACTAGTTACGTTACATTTGTATGAGCCAATATATTAAAATGAACGTACGAAGAGTATTTTGTAAATATGGTCTTGTTTCCGCTTTACAGAAGATTAAGTTGAAGCCGGTGACGAGGTCAGAGTTTAAACGAAAGATGCGCGAGACAGCAAACCGGTACGACCTTCTGCGTATCTTTTTCGATCGCTCGGACCTACCGGAAGACGTTGTCGATGACCTCATTGACGCTGGCAGTTTTGAGCCCGAACGTCGCTGGAAACCGCGAGGTCGCAATCGCGTGTCTCGGGTCAATGATCCAGACATCCAGGTTCACGGTGACATAAGGCTTCCAATGCAAGACTATGACGACGAGCCCTTTCAACTAGATGGTACGTGCTTTTGCAGCCTGTAGGGGGAAACGAAAATATTTTCATATACACCTCTTTCAATCTTGATTTATTCACAATGTATTCATCTTCGAGAGTTTGTTCTATCGTTGAAAGGCTACAGTCTTTTTGTCTGAGTGAGCGAGCATACGGGCATTGTGTACCAATAAGTTACTGTCACTACGATTTCACTAGTTAGATTCTGAAAATAGGAAAAAGCGAAAATTAAGCGATTTAGCGATGCTTGATTAATTGTAGTTAAGGTCGGTGACAAAATTGCCTCATCAGATCGATCAAATACGTTAATATTGCTTATTTCTTTTACCGGGAGCCTTGCGAAAAAAACCAGAGTTGTGCGGATAAAAGTATCCGTTTTTACCACTGTACCATTGAAGCAGTGAAACTTCGTTTCAATCACACATTGCGGGCGTGTACGCTAAATCACCCACCGATGCTTATTGGATATCAGTAACAATCGTAAACATCCGCGTTCATTTACCAGATCTGTAATAACTCTTGCGGTTTCACGTGAACCGTTCTGAAATGTGCTCGTTATACACAAAACGACGCAGACGAACGCGTTTCTTCGTCTGCTAAGCCGGGAGGCAGGTGTTACAAATAGCTTCATAGTGTTACAAGGGTGTCGAGTTACGGGCGTTCCCCCATTTCGATTGGAGTTTCGTGATACGTATTTTATAGTCTCGCTCGTTACTTTGAAAAATGAGCTTTCGTTTCTTCGTTTGTGTCAAACTTATATTCTTTTTTATGTACGTACGTCTGGCAGTCTCGTCACTAATGCTGGACTCTATATTTAAAATAATAATATAAACTAAATTTATATACAATAACTAGAGATTGTCTGGCGAAGCGAAAAATACATTGGTTTTATTGAGCTCCAACGGAAGAATTAGGTATGGCACGTACCTAGCCGTACCTCTGCGTTTGCTATATCAGAATGGTCATAGTGTAAATCTGCCCAATACTGCATATTGTATTGTATCCTGTTTACTTGATAGGCACGTGCAATATTGATGCTGTAACGTTGCCTCATTTGGAGATAGGTATGTATATGGCGATAGGCTGGAATTAACCATTTGTCTCTAACTCTTTACAAAGTTATCCCGTGTATGTTCTTATTAGTACGACGAACGGATTAACCTCTGTTAGCATAGCTCCGTTAACAAGATAGTGAAAAGTCCCATCCCATTGTCCCATCAGCGATATGTTTTTTCTGTGCATTTCTTTCCAGCCATTTATAGAACCACATTGGCTACCCCCATTACCATATCATAGTGAAAATCATACTTTTTTGAGAGACAGATGACCTTCCTCGATTCATGCCACTGGTTATGCTGGTCAGAGAGCCAAATATGTCGCACACTCCGCTAAATCTACCATAGTCGACGATCATTTCGAACTGTTGAACGTTTTTCTTATAGCAACCTGTAATTTTACCGGAGAACACGTGGCCAAACAAGTGATATAAAATTAATGCACGTTCCCGTAACTCTGACAACATAAATACAACAGGTACTTGAGGCGGCTCCACATATGCTCGGCTCCTGTAGGAGTTTGTTCTCTTGAAGCCACTACGCTCGCTTGTTTGTCATTGAGATTGCACTTACTAGTCAAAATAATAAATAATGCTCTATTTCAGAAACGTGTGTATAAATATGTAGATTATTTTTTATTGCTTGCAGCCAGATATTTTTAGAAAGCTATAGCGATTACGATCGGAGCGGCGCGCGCAATCTCACATCGAAATCTCTTCTTCAACCTTGCTGCGGTGCCATCTGTCTGAAGTAGTTTAGGTCATCCAGCGCCAGTGGGTAGCCTACTTATTCCCACATGTGCAATTATGTACGCTTTTACAGCTCGTGCTTGCAGTTTGCTCATTTACCCAGCGTATTTACAAGTGCTATCATTCTATGCCTCATAGCGATTGATATGAGCGAGGTTACGCATTTTCGAGTGGGCTTAGCTTGGACGGTCTTCGATATAGGTCAAATCTGTGCTGCCTCGGTATTGGATTGTCTAATCTGCGACCTGTGCCGTCTGAACACTGACAAAACTTCGAATAGAAAATCCCGTTTTTCTTTTGCTTTAGAAATAATAGGTCTTCATCAGCGATAAACGTCGTAACCCAGAACGCCGTTCCAGACAAAACTCGTAATGCTCGATCTGCCGTGACCCATATGATTGTGAAGACAGCCGGAGAGATGACCTCCTAAGATTCTCAAGCGCGCTATTGGCTAATCGATTTCAGGAAATGAACCACAGTGGTGTTTACCACCTGTTGCGCTCGACGGCAACCAGTTAGCTCTCCATGTGGACACAAGCTGTATGTAGCCAGGAGTGATGGAGCATTTAATCATTCTTCTGGTCAAGAGCATGGCGAGACGATTAGAGATATCAATCCAACTTTTTCGTTAGATGCAGATCGTGTGATGCACGCGATGCTTTCTATCCTTTTCGATCGTGCAATAGAAAAAGCACGTACCCAGGTATAGCAGAGTTTCATTGGCCTTTCATAGAAAAAAAACAAGCCATTGGATTTGGCTTGACGTGGATTTTGGCCTTAACATAAAGAGTTGAAGGTAATGGGGTGAAAGTATATAAGAAATCAGAATTTTTCCTGCTATGCTTAAGCTTATTAAATGGATTAACTAGATTAACTGTTTATGTAACTAGATGCAGCGAATTTTAAAAACTCTGGTAAGGACAACGTAAAACAAACGCAATTAAACAGGAGGAAAATACGGAGATAAAAGATGTTTTTCATGGGCCCGAATTTACAAACTTAAAATGACCAATCTGGTGCTTTAACAACTGAACTAGACTTGCTTCTGTGAATTTTTTTATTTTCTACCTTTTAGCACACCATTCAGCTTTAATGGCTGAATCATACCAACAATATACAGATATGTGATGGTAATAGGGGTAGCCAATGTGGTTTTACGAATAGTCGGGGAGAAATGCACAAAAAACCTATACATCTGATTGTCTCGTCAGAGGTATAGGTTTTTTCTGTGCATTTTTCTCCAATATACAGATATATCTGTCATCAGTAGTGAGCGACTATATAGAAATGGCTAAGTTTGAAGGTTTGAATGATTGACGTACGGTTAATGGGAGGTCACAACGAGAATACCGTCCTCGCGTGGCCCAAACTCAATATCTCCAAATGAGGTCAGCTTTAATAGCCTGATTGCCGTTGAGCATGATCTTGCCGCGTATACGAATTGCTCATTGTCGCTCAGGTATAGATGAAGTTTACGACTACATCGACGAGTTAGAGGAACACCCGATGACCGAGTGTCGATTGCCGCAACCGGAGATCTTGAGGGTATCGTCGAACGGCGAGAGCGGCAAGATCTACTACCCCGAGTGTGTTATAGTCCATCGATGTCGTAACGTAAGTGGATGCTGCGAAGACGAGACGCAGTACTGCGGACCCAAGTCGATTGCGATATTCCGGCGCCCCTTTCTCGTACGTTATACGTAAAGTTAAGAAAGTTAAGGGGAGGGGTTCTCTTTACAACCGAAGAGAATTGCACCGACAGCAGTTTCACCTTTTGTGGGACTAGAATCTACGACCGCTACATACCCGGTGAGGTGCTCTACCAACTGAGCTAAAGGGGACTTCCACCTTCGCATTTAGATATTTACCACCCGTTTGAAAAAGCACTAGAAATTAAAGATCTTATATGATGCCAGCGATGAATGAATGGCAGATTTTTGCGGTCTTGCTACATTGACGTATGTATGTATATATATATTTATAGGCTGATTACCGAAGTAATCGTTGTGATAGGCCATCATAGGCCCTTCACAATGCTAGCCTATGGATGTGGTTAACACGACAATCTGATTAGCCTCACTTATATGGGGTGGGGGAAAACACCTAGTGAGAAAAACCCACCGAGTCTGGCAGACAATTGACCTTTTTCCACTCACGCCACCGGTTCTAAATATATACATGTGAACTACATATGTCGGATAAGTCTATGATAGGTCCATCTTTATTTACAATGAGATGACGACATAGCGGGGAGGTAAGCGACATAGAGAGCACATATAGAGCATCTGGAGAACAGCAAACGTTAGGGGAAAATCCCCAACAGAACCACACTGCAAGGGCTACCCAGACCCCCATGAGCAATGGGGTTTAAGGCATTTTTAGCCCGAAAAACGCCACAGTTAGTATACTGGTTAGAGCACGATTTGAACCAAGGACCCCTGAATTCAAAGTCAAACGCTAAACACCAGCTGCCCCATATTGACGTAACTGGGTTGCCATTCTGGTTCTCTACAGTTACACAATAAATCTTTTCTTACATCCCCTATATGCCAATTCTTTTTTTGCCTTTCTCTGACCTATCTCTCTCCCCATATATATTATATATTTCAACATTATTTCTAATACATTTCTGTAGTAAGTTCTCACCTGGGTTGAATTTGGGAAAAAGTGTAACTAAAACTGACGTCGAGGTAATACGTCGCAACGGGAAGAGCTTATAACCATACACGAGAATTTATTATCGGAGCTTGCAAATGTCCCGGTCCTTACCTTGGCATACATAGTCGCGGGAAGTCCCGGGAATCGGGTTTGATGTATTGCCAACGATATTAATAATAATATTACACCGATTACATAATCATCGTGCTTGTTAACATACCTCGAAGATTACGCTCATGCTCCTTGTGTTGTAGGTGCTCGAGATGTTAAAAGGGCGAGGTGACTTCGTCCAGCCTACAAAACAGATGGTCGCGTATCGCATGTTAATTAACCACACAGAGTGCGAATGTAAGAACTCCATAAAACCAAAAGGGTACGTTAGATAATATTTGAAACATTCTCGCGCATTTCTTATATGAGAGTAAATAGGAATATGGCGCGCAATAAATTTCCCGCGTGCTCTCGATTTGAACCACATGTCTTCCGCATGAAAGATCGCCCTTCTACAAGTTTGTTTTTGTTACGTTGCTCGTTGTATTTTTGCTTGTTATATCCGTTGAAACAAAACAACTTATTCCGGTTAAAAATTCAGAATAAATTATCAAAGTTATAAATTTTAAGTCAATAGACGTGAGAATATTCTGAAATCAATAGAAGTGACCTCTTATACTTAAATGAAAAATCAGTTTCATATACATCATATCCTGTTTCCTAACTTGTTTTGAGGAGTTGTGTGAATAAATCTCAAGTACGCTTATTCTTGCGCAAATACTGTGAATATCATAGACTCAAATTATAAAACGTCTTTCTCGCGCAATCATGGGTCATGGTCAATCTAAATGTGTCTATCAAATGTTTAATGTCGATAACAATATAAGGAACTCTGCAATATTTCTGGGTTAAATTCCACGGAATCTTACACATTCTTGTTTTTTTTCCGGCATTGTTTAGATTTTCTGAAATGACTGATTTTCCGTAATATGTTCATTTGTCCATAGGTGTGACAAAAGTTGCCCGGTGCCTTATTCGAAGTTTCGTTCGGGTGTCGAGTGCACGTGCGGTTGCCGTCAAGACAGTTTGAGATGTAAAGCGATTGAAAGTGGCTTCGAGTCTCTCCAGACGTCTCAACTCGTGTAAGATATTCAATTCGAATTACAGAGGACATGCCAGTAGATATCATACAATCATACACACACTCTCACGCTCCACTCTTTCAACATTCACACGTTTTCCTTATTGCATATCCACTTTGTGATGTCACTTAAATGATATGTCTAATTTTTAAAAAACGTTTTTGCCTTACCGTGCCAAATTCATTTCATTCGTACAAAAATTATAATTGCTCGGACTCTGCAAGGCCACACTTATATTGATACTGTTTAATAATGCTTACTACAAGTTTCTTATCGTGTCTCATATGTCACTGTTTTCTTTTATCGGTAGGTGTATCAAAGAAGGCCGATGTCAAATGCCGAAATGCCAAACGGGGAAATTCGATGTTCGTACTGGATTTTGTCCAATGACATTCGAAGAAGATTTTCCCCCGCCACATAAATTATTGAACCGTCACAAACACAAACATCGTTCTCATCCATCTAGATCCCGTTCGACGATATTCGAGCGTCACCAACCTGCACGTCGAGGCCACACCGGGGGTCGAACGCGTGACATCAGCTATTCAAATCGAGCCATCACCTCATCTACGTCGCTTTCGACCAAAGCCAAAAGCCGAACAACAGTCGAAAAACATCAATCGAAAAAGACACACAAGTCGCTGAAGTCAGGCCATATTTTTTATCCATAACCGCGATTTTAAACCGAGATGCCTTCGAGTTTTGATCATTTGCACAATATTCATCATGAGCGAGTTTATCTTTTATAAAGAGATTCCATTTTTCTTCTTTCATTGCCAATTTAACTGTACGCTGAGTACGTCCGTCGAAAACCTTGCGATTTCTAGACGATCTGTATTCATCGCCAATGTTCGACTTGGTTTTGTGACTGGAAACTTCCATTCCGTCATGTTGTCCAAATAAAACTATTTGAGTTAAAATCGCTATCATACAGACACTTTACGGGCAGAGTATAATTTCTGGGGATTCTTTTCAGACGACGTTTTCAACCGATGTTTCCAACAGAATAGTTTCCTACTAGTGTTTCAATATTCACGACGTGTACGCCGCAGTATTTCGATGTAGGAACAACCGAAGCATCTCGAAAGAATTTTTATAATTGAGTATCGAGTAGTTGATTAAAATTTTACTGATTGAACAGGATTTTCTGCGAGTAACACGATACTATAAATACAAATAGCTTCTGGGTCTCATAGAAATATTGACAAAATTAACACACCTGTTTACGAAATTGGCGAGACTAACACTTTGTTATGCACAAATATGAACATAAAACATTAGCGTGTTTGTACGAATATACAATAACATACCAGTGTGTTCGATTGATAACGAAAATATTAACAAGTTTGTGTTTATGCGAGCAGAAATGTGTACGTTTACTATTAGCGTCGTGTTCTACCTTATGAATTGATTTAACAAAAGGTTTACGACACTTCCAACACCGCATCCTATCTTGCGTATAAACATAACACAGGGCCGTACATGACTACTAGAACTGCGTCCTATCTCGCGATGAAACTAGTGTAATACAAAAGCGTACTTTTCTTCTAGCGCAGCGTGCTACATCATGAATTAACTTTATCTGCAATGGGCCCAGCTATATGTCACTCATACTCGCAAGTAGAAATTAATGATCACAAAGTAGTATTACCTGTTAGTTATCAATATATCTGCCTATCTCATGATTAGGCTTAGTTCAACTCGAAAACATTTTGCGTTAGATTCTAGTATAAGTAATCCCGCAATATGTGTCGGAAATTCCGTTCCAATATTGTAAATATGCGCATGTCTATATGTGTGGAATAAAGTACACTGAGAAGAAAACTGAATTTTCTTTTTCTCTAGGCCCCCAACACATATATACCACAAGCGCCAATATCTCAATAGGGAGCGCCGGGCACAGAGTTATCGTCCCTGAATAGCAATTAAGAGGCATATCTTTCGTCGGGGTTTTGACTACTGATTTTTCGTGCATTTTCGCCTATCAATTTTTCAATACAAATACGCAGGTAAAAATAATTTTGTCTAATTATGATAGATGGACTGTCGTTAAACTGAAACAAGAACTGTCACGTCCGTGTGCTGTAACTACTTCTTGGTTCGAACATTTGACATCAGAGAGAACCCTGTATCCAACTCTAATTCACTTTCAACAAATCTTTACCATAACGTCACATTCTATTAGTTCAATCAGTTTGAGATTATATCAAACTATTTTCAAGGTGGGATTACCGAGGTAATCGTTCTGTAGGCCATTTTATTACATGGCCCTTTACAAGGCTCGCCTATGTGGTTAACACGACAATTTGATTAGCCCAAGTTATATACGTTACGCTAAGTCTACTAAAGATCAATGGTTATTCACAATGAGATGACGACATAGCCGGGAGGTAAGCGAGATAATACAGAGTATCTGAAGCACAGTAAACGTCAGAGGGAAAAAGCCCCAACAGAACCACACTGCAAGGGCTACCCAAACCCCTATGGGCAATGGGGTTTAAGGCGTTTTCAGCCGTTTTAACGCCACAGTTGATATGGTTAGAGCGGGGATTGAACCAGAGATCCCTGGATTCAAGGTCAAACGCTCTAACCACTACGCCATCTACCCCTTGGATGCGTATCCTCAGAACAGTGATTTTGGTTCAGCATCTATAGACATAGGCCTACCACATGATATCACACTCCCGCAATGTGGCAGCAAACAACTACTGAACCAACACTATGTAGAAATACCACTAATCACCCCGCAGTCGAATCACTGGCGATTATAACGCATGAATTCAAATAACAATAGATCCCTCGCAATAGAAAACCAGTCACATATCAGAACAAGAATGCCTCCTAATTTCCATTCAAGGGACGCAACTGCGAATTACTCGGCGCAGCCTATTTTAAGAATTTCACGAATGCAGGAACGAGTGAATTCTTGAATGAAATCAACTGGGATAGAGAACTGGATGGATTAAGTGTGAATAGCAAGTTAATTGCTTCAGGAATCATAAGATAGATGGGATAAAGAGATGTGTAATGAAAAAAACGAGGAGAACACAGAGAACAAAATAGATGATCATCAAAGTGAACAAAGAAGAAAACGAAAAGGTACAAACTTAGTAAGAAATTTTAGGAAACTGGAGGTAAGAAAACTAGCGAATGGAGTCCTGGTGTAAATACCGCTTTAGAATTCAGCTCTAAAAGGATCATCCCGGAAGTGACTTTTGTCGTCAATTTATGTTATTTTAAAAGACCGTTCTGTGTCTGGACTTTTTTGTCCGTGATATATCTGAAAACAGGGAGGTTAAGAATCTTGAGCGGAGTTGTCTTCGGCGGTGTTCGCGATAATGTAGGTCAACACATGTTAAAGTCCGCCGTAGATTGTAAACAGCGCGTTAAGATTTCAATCTGCAACGGCGGTCGTGTTGTGACCTCGACCGAGTCCAATTTGACAGCTTGGGGTCATTTTCAACCGATAGAATGCGCGACGTTGTAGAATCTGCAGCAATGAGATTTCCGAATTTTGATGTCTCAGGAGTTCAGACGACGGTGTTCGCAGACTGGGGAATCCCAAGCCGAGCAGGCGCCGTAGATCTGACCTATATTGAACGCCGCCGAAGATGACTCCGCCGCAGATTTTTAACCTCGCTAATGCCGCAACTGTGAGTGAATCATGTAATGCGAGTGTCGATTTAATCCGTACAAATTTTGACAGCAACACGTAATATCATACACACGCATGTTACCAGAAATCACACCGCCAGCACTCTCCGCATTCCAACCTATGATGGTACAAACGGACTCAAACCTATCAAAACATGCCATCTCGAGCCTGTTCCAAAAAATACCCAAATCTTGTTTGCCAACATTAACCCCGTACTACGTCTATAATATTAATAATTCTTGAAACATCTGTCTTTCCAAAATAAATTAAAATTACACTCGTTCGGCCATTAATGAAAAAAACCTACGGACGATGTTGATGTATTAAAATCTTGCTCTATGCTATGAACTGTATTTAAGTTTTAACAATTTTCTTTATCCACGATCTTCTGTATGTCTTTTTTCTTGGCTCACTTATGGCTTACCGAGTTCGACTTTGAACTGTATTCCTTGTATTCCTTATATTCCTTATACTCCTTGCATTTCTAATTGGTCATAGTAACCATAAATTTGTGCAGTGTCTTTGATTGACATGTAGTGGGAGGGCACTAGAAATCAAATAGAATTCCATGCCATTTCACTCAACGGTTATGCTGGGCTATGAATGAACTTAAATTTATTTGTTATTGTGTAATGCAATATAATTAGTTATTTCATATCATTTCATTTCATTCAACTGGTGTTAGGCTATGATTTACTTATTATGTACTTACTATTGTGTTATAGAATATAATTACCCGTAGTTATCACACGAAATGTATATAGGCGCCTTAGAGACATAATAGTTATTAGGGCGTCTCCAAAACAAATGTATTATTATTAATCGTACAGGCCTGTATCAAATTTACTGAATGAATCAAAAAAACATGAGAGGTTCATTGCAGATCAATTAGTAACATATATCAGGACACTACCAACTTACAGCAAACACCACAGCGTAGAAACTACATTAGCACACATCACGGATAACATACTCAAATATCTAGACAATAATAAAGGCGTCATGCTTTTATTGTTAGATCTCTCACCAGCACTTGACACTATCGACCACAATATATTACTTCTCACATTGCAACACCACTATGGTATTACAGACAAAACATTACAATTAATACAGTCGCATCTACAGGAGCACACGTTCAGTCTCCATTAACACATTGACATCAACACCCACACCTCTCCATTATGGAGTGTCCCAAGGTAGTATCTTAGGCCCTATACCATTCACGATGTATGCAAAACCTCTAATGCGCATTTATGATTATTTTGACATTAAATCTTCAATTATGGCTCTTTATTGATCTTGACAACCCATCTGACATCGTACGCAAAACAAATATTTTAGAGAAATGTTTCAATGGAATCCAGAGGTGAATAACAGCTCACAAATTACAACGTAATACAAAACAGAGACAACGTAATACAAAACAGATACAACGTAATACAAAACAGATACAACGTAATACAAAACAGAGACAACATAATACAAAACAGAGACAACTTAATACAAAACAGAGACGTGATACAAAACAGAGACAATGTAATACAAAACAGAGACAATGTAATAAAAACAGAGACAACGTAATACAAAACAGAGACGACGTAATACAAAACAGAAACGATGTAATACAAAACAGAAACGATGTAATACAAAAAAGAGACAACGTAATACAAAAAAGAGACAACGTAATACAAAACAGAGACAATGTAATACAAAACAGAGACAACGTAATACAAAACAGAGACGATGTACTCCTCACACCCAAATCATGATGAAAGCCTTTACCTGACATCACACTTACGCTTGGAACCGTCACAATGCAGCCCACATCATAGTGTAGATATGTAAAATATGCCAAAAAGTAGTTAGTTATTTGACGTGCCGGAAGGCACTGTAAGTACGTTAGGTGTTTTAGACGGCCCGTGGTTGGCGAATGCGCGGTGGGCTTCGCAGGTTTCGGTGAACGGAACGAGAGTGCATCGGGAGAAAAGAAAAATCTGGGGCCCCGGGAATAGCAAGGGCGTAAAGTTAACGACCGAAGTGTCAAGTCTAATGAAAGTACATTTACAGCGTAAATAAATTTACAATAGCTTCGCAGCCTCAGTGTGATCTTTGACAAACACCTTATTTTAAAATAACACACCAACAAAACTATCAAATCATGTCACATGCACTTACGCAACATTTCGTCCATACGACGATTCCTTACTCAACCAGCAACAGAATCACTAAAACATGCTTTTATTACATCCACGTTAGACTTCCGTAACAAACTTCACGTTTATTTACCACAAACATTAAAAACTAACTAATAACTAGCAACGGAGATATAGATCACAAAAACAGTTTTATGGCACATTACCACCTCTTATCATTTTCTCTTGCTATTTCACCCACTCATCTCAACTAGCGTATCGCACCGAATTACCACTATTTCCATCTAAAGGTGGATACTACATTTACACGTAGTGTATTTCGCTATTTGGATTCTCACTTGCCATCATTATCTCTAGAGGTTGGTTGTCTATACATATTCATATAGTCCCTATTTCTACACACATTGCTGTATGCTTTCTCACCCCTTCATTCACTCGGTCGCTTACGCGTCTCTTACACAACCTGCCCAGTTTACTATCCACCTATTGTTGTTGTTTTTATTGACTATAGCTAATCATTATTTTATGCAGGTCCAGTAGGACCCGGTTGTCTCTACCTATCACACTTTAACAACGCGTTGCATTTAGTGATCATATAATAATTCCCTTTTTTCTTGTGCCTTTATAGTTTATCTCACCATATTATCTCGAGAATCCAGTGTGACTTGGTTTGTGCAGACATTAAGTAAAAATTTCTTGTGCTTCCAATGTTGATCAATTCCATTCGATAAGCCTGAAGAATCATATTACATATATGCGAACGTTCTTGTATGAATAAATTCAATAAGTCTCAAAAAGCGTTACCCGTGCATTTTCTCTTACCGTACAAGACTAATACGGCTACTGATATAAACCTTTCGAATATTAGAACATTCTTCATCGGGTGTATGATGCAACATCTGTGTGAATCTAGCTATATATAGGGGAGATGTGAGTGTGAAACACGAGACGGCTAATCGCGGTAATGGGCTAGGAAATCTAAATCCCTATTGAGACCCTCAACAACAGTCTAATTTGGTGATCATTTTTAATTCATCAATGTCTGTATCAAGTTCACTTTTGTAGCTCCGCGATTTCTCAACGGTGACTTGTTGTCGACAATAGCGTGGTTAGATCTTGAAAGGTGTTCACTTACGAGCATGAATAGGTTTTTGTATCTGATGTCTTTTCGGTGATTATTCAATTTATTCTATAGGTTGTTAGATGTTTGTACAATGTATACTGCATCTGGACATTTAGTACATGTTATGGCGTATATAGAATTCTTGGTGCGGCAGTTGTAGTTTCCCTGTATGTTGTGTGT
>WURV02148356.1:0-17861 GCA_011762755.2 Epimenia babai | reverse complement strand
CCATCAGGTCTGTGCCGCGATATTCACTTTGACTTGCTGAAATGTCAAATTGTCGCAGGCTGTTCAATGCGTAAATTGGCTCAATAAATGTAATACAATTTTTTTTCAAATTTTTCGGTCATGGGGAAGGGGTGCGCATTATACATGGCCGCGCACTATATACGGAAAAATACGGTAACAATTTTTCTTCGGTATCCTGATGTTTATTTAGGTATTTGGAGCTAAACGCTGTGTGAAATCTTGTTTTTTAATGTAATTATAACACTGATTGTGATTTTTACTAAATTCATTGTGTTTATCTTGGAAATATATTCATTAAGATAAAGTGAAAACGACCACTTTGAAAAAGTTAAGATACAAACGGCACATTCAAGTTTTGCACAATAATCGTGGGAATAGATGAAAACAAGACAGAAAACTAGCTGTGTTTTATCAGGTACCAGTAGCTGCGGCCGGCCGAGAGCCGTGAGTTTAATGGCTGCGAATCCTGAGCCATCCGTGGCATCTGAAAATGTGATCATACGACTACCTGACTATGGTCAAGTAAAGGTAAAATACAACATTAACAGGCTGCAAGTGTTACCAAACAAGAGGCCAAAGAGACCTGACAATACCCATTACGATACTGAAACAAGACAAGAGGTCAAAAACACCCGAAAATACCCATTATGATACTGAAACAAGACAAGAGACCTGACAATAGGCCATTACAATACTGAAACAAGACAAGAGGCCAAAGAGACCCGAAAATACCCATTACGAGACCGAAACAAGACAAGAGACCAAATAGACGCGACAAAACCCATTACGAGACTGAAACAAGAAAATACAGATTTGTGGGAAAAATCTTGGCTGAAATCACATCTAACTGCCAAAATAGAGATGCCCTAAACAAATCTGAATGAGACCTACACAGACAATATCTGTAAAATGGCAGACCATCACACTAAGCAGACATGGAGATAAAGATTTTCAAAAAAGTAGATTTTTTTGCTCCCATGACAAGATGCTGAACAAATCTGAAAGATACTAACCCAAAGACAATATCTGCCACATGGCGCTTCTTAGGAAAAAAATTTTTAATAAAAATATGAACACTGGCATAAGTTACCTCCCCTAGCTGTGATGACGATACCATGAACAAATCTAGAAGAGACCAAACCAAGGACAATATCTGCCAAATGGCAGACCTCTGCGATAAGCGGTTTTTGAAAAGATTTTTCAAGAAAATGTTAACATCGGATGGATAGACAGACGACGGACAAACTCTAATCAGAAAAGCTCACCGAGCATAAGCTCAGGTGAGCAAAAAATCGCCTGGTTTCGAACCCAAAACAGCGAAAGAACCCACTTGGGTATAACACTAGAACTGACCCAACCGGATAAAACGCATTAACTGATCCAAATGGATATAACACAGGAAGCGAGGAGACTAGCTATAACACTAGATCTGACCCGAGACTGCATCAATGCAGTCGATGAAGATGTTCATGTTGACATCGCACTGATGCTCATCCTCGTAGAAGTATGTACGCGCGCTAACGACCTTCTCGCGCCGATCAGCCGACCGCTCCGTGTGCGGGCTGAACTGCCTGTGTATCGGGTCTGTGCAAGTCAAGAGAGGCGAAAATGTATAACGCAGTAAGGGTAAACATCGCAGTAAGTGAAGGATATCAGAGAAATAAACGCTGGATATTACATGAGTTCTCCGAATCAACTTCAGACAGTAAAAGTGGATGGGTCAGATCCCAGGGTCAAATCCCAGGGTCAGATCCAGCAGTGTTTTTTGTTGCATTCATGGGGGAAATCAACTCCAGACTGAGCATAGTAAAATGGATGGGTCAAATCCCAGGCAAAACCAGTAGTTTTTTCTGTTGCATCCTTGGGTAGGGGTACTTGACCAAATGCCCTGATTGACTTAGCTATTAGTACTAATGTAAATTATCCATGACAATCTAGAAAAAAAAGGCACCTAGAAAAAAAAAAAGATAGTCATCAAGTAAATTAATAAAAGTCACACCGATTGGATCATAATCCAATTATAATCCATTTAAAACCTCGTGAGGGCTACATAATTTTTCAATCTAATCTAAGTTGAAGAAAGGGAGAAATAAGCTTAAAACTTACCATCACTAGGCTGACCTTACAACCTATCACCACAGTCACTAGACTGATCTTAAAACTCACCATCGCTGGGCTGACCTTACAACCTATCACCACAGTCAATAGACAGATCTTAAAACTCACCATCGCTGGGCTGCTCTTACAACCTACCACCACAGTCAATAGACAGATCTTAAAACTCACCATCGCTGGGCTGCTCTTCCACTTGAAATCCTCTGTAAGAATTTTGAGAAAAGGTTGTTCACTTATTCGCATACAACGACTAGGTTACAAAAATTAGCTTTATCAACTCTTGAGAAAATACACACAATGACTTAAGTCAGAATTACTGCTGTAAATAACTAAACAATCCTCAGGAGGGATGCTATCATCATTGTAGAAGCAGATAACTGAGCGATTATAGCGCTAAACGGACTCATAACCGAAAGGTCGCGGGTTCAAAACTGCCCAACGCTTGACCTTTCTGCGATGATCTTCAGCAAGTCAAATTTTCCTCATAGTTGCTGGTCACCCATCTCTAAAATGAGCAAATATTTTGTAACTATATCATCCTTCACAAGTTCTACATTGGTGTTGAACGTATTGTATCTGCGCGAATTGTTACCATGATCTTTCATTCTCAATGACGCGTGACTGACAGCTTGCAGAGGCTTGTACTTGCAGTCGATAAATGTTGTACACAGTTAAATGTATTTAAGCAGCTATTAAATCTCTCCACCCTTACTCACTTGATCTCAGCGACCTTCGCTTGTTCGCTCGACAGATCCGCCTCTGCGCTGTAATCCAGGATCGACTTCACGCCGAACTTGCGGTTGCGAACAATGACGGGTCTGATCTTCTCTTGGTTCTCCCCAGCCACAAAGTGCCCGTAAAAGGTCATCTTCATCAGCCGATGAAAGAGCTTCTGCCCCAGACACCGCCTCGTTAACCTGAGCAACTGTAAGGAAAAGTTTGCTAGGTGAAGCATGATATGTATACAGTATGCTTCAAAAAAAGTACGCCATTTTTGACCGCCTATTTTATAATACCTCACAGAGTAGTATTGAAATGTTTTATATGACTAAGAAGGCGCGGAACTTATCTTCAAAATGAACCCAAAATGATTAAAATGGCTGGAAAAAATCAAAAATTACAACCGATTTTCCAGATAACCCAAAAATTCACTGTACTAGGGGCAATAATCCATGCCTATCACTATATACATACACAATACATTCAGAAATGACTTGTGTTGGTATAATGCTGATTTTTAAGACAAGTCTGACTATTATATAGAGTGAAATTCTGTATACAAGAGCCTATGGGTAGCCCTTGTACTCTCAGGGCAGTGATGTTTGTGCTTGAGTAGAGAGTGCGATACGGGGCACGAGTAAGTATGTCTGAATTGATATATCCCTGCGCTTGGTTCACTCTGGGCCCCTAAATAACCCAATTCATATTGGTGAGTCTTGTAACAGCTGTGGCTCCTATTTTCCATAGACTACCCGACATTCACGGATGACTCCTCGTAGTATCCTGAGGAAACATCTAGAATGTGGCCTAATTCATCATCTATTGCTGGTCACCATTCCTCGATGAAGTTTACTGGTCTATGATTCTTTTTGAGGCTGTTATGTACTTCAATACCTCATGTATGTCTATAGATTTGATTTCATTGCAAATAGGATTCCATGGTCTTTGCACGATTTTGTGCTAAGGTAGTGCATGGCCTTGTTAGTGTTCCACGGTCTTCTATGCCGCACTCTTTGCCGATGGCGTGGGGGGGGGGGGGGGGCAGAAAGACCTATAAACATTCAGTTAAGATTCTGACAATGAGACTAAGGTTTCTTCCGTCCATTGTAATCAGCTTCCTGCTACCGGCAAAACGCGGAACAGCGATCATTCGTTTTGCTTGCCTACAGCCTAGAAGGTTGTTCCAGTAGTTAATTCAGATATCTGGAGCTAAACAATCCTGCAATGTATTGCAGTTGTATCATGCCCGGCAATACTCGCTCTGGCCAATAAAAGGGGTCTCTGAACTTCCTCGAGCGAGAGAGTCTGCAATTTCATCTCCTTCTTTTCCACGGCGTCCAAGAACCCAAAGTAATCCCACTTTGATTCTTCTGATTTTAGAATCGAGGTAATCTTTGGTCAGTGTTCACACTAAGTTTTACTTTTTATGCACCACAGTGTGTGCCAATTATTTTTAATAGGCAAAAATTCATCCTTTTGGGCCAGGGAAAAAATAAAGATATCCTGTCATAGTTTCTATACACATTACCGCTGTTGAATGTGTTTATAACCTGAATCTTAATACACATGCAACAGAATAGGCTCAAATTGCAATATACCATCTTCTTGGGCCATAAAGCGGGGTACGAACATTTGAACCAGGAGCATATGAACCGGTACACACACTCGGTCATGTGATGGTCGTTTCCATGTGGCCATGACAGATTTCAGTTTCAAATTGAGACAAAAGAGTAATGAATCTTAAGCATGATAAAATATTTGTATTATAATATAACATTTCTGTATTTTGAGTTCAATTTCGGGTAGCCAAATCATGCCGATTTTTTTATCTCGAGATTTCGAAATCAATATTTGGACATTGAAGATGTCTGAAGTTTCTGATTTTAGCAGGTAGTCATCACAGCTGAAGATTTGTAGGTTACCCGACACGTAAGTGCTTTCTGATTGGGTGAGTATAGCTGTCAATCTACCATCCACTGCATCAACATGTGATTTCACTAGTCAATAGAATAGAGGTCCATATATTTGTAGGTTACCCGACACGTAAGTGCTTTCTGATTGGGTGACTATAGCTGTCAATCTCCCGTCAACTGCATCAACATGTGATTTCACTAGTCAATAGAATAGAGGTCCATATATTTGTAGGTTACCCAACACGTAAGTGCTTTCTGATTGGGTGACTATAGCTGTCAATCTCCCGTCAACTGCGCCGTGTCATTTCACTAGTCAATAGAATAGAGGTCCATACGTTCACGGTTATACCAATTGTGTGTAGCAGACCGATAAGATTATGCAAAGAAAATATCTAGAGATAAGAGATACCTGACGATACAAACGCGACAATAAATATACAGCAGTCCCGCTATCGTCACCTCAATATCTGACAAACGCCCCAATGTCTGATAAACGCCTTAACGAGTGCACGATTGCACAACGCGAGAGACCGAGATCTGCTTCGTATAACCCCCAGACGCCACCAAACAGCGATAATGCTAGCCTTCGTCAAGATAGCACATACTGGATCCGCGCGGCGTTATAGCGTGTGATTTTTACGTGCCAAAAGATTTGCCAAAACATTTTTCAATCGGCTATTTGCTCGTGCCTGCGTGAACAGTCACTGGTATTGCCAAAGCCGCTAGTGCACTCTGAAGAAGCTTGACGGACCACATAACATATGTCTGAACATATGCAAATATTCCATCGTTTGCTATTTCCCATTATCTGGGCATGACTACATATGCAACAATGGCGATGATCTCTATATGAAACACTGAAACATAGAGTCCTAATGAAGTAGTACGGTTAGATGGCGCTCCCACAATGTGTAATATGTGGTACCCAGCTCCAGATATCTTGGCATCTGTCACGCGTGAACCACCGGTAAAGCAGACGAGCCTTGCAGATGGAATGAAATCTTCCCTGTCCCAATCTTATCTGTTGGCGAGTTGTACCCAATAGTTCCTGTTCCCATCAAAACCGAACTTCGATGGGATTTCATTACAGGTAAATAAGGAGTCCAGAATCTGTACGGCCATCCTGTCCCTTATTCACCCAAGGCCACAAACTTTCAATCCGTTGATCAATTGCTTAGCTCGCACGATCCGATGGCAGCAATCCACTGTCTGAGGTTCTACAAACTGATACAGCGAAGGTATGTCTATTAAAAGTTCTGAGGCGACAATTGGTATTGTCCCCGTGGCAGGTCGAGCTTTGCAGGTGACCCAGAAAAAAAGGGAAGATGTGCATGTGCTTGGAAATGACAATAAGTGAATGTACCTGTAAGCATGACCACTCCACCATCATAGTATCACCATCACAGTATCGCCATCATAGAAATCGCCATCATAGTATAGCAATCATAGTATCACAATCATAGTATCACAATCATAGTATCATCATCATAGTATCACTATCATAGTATCACCATCACAGTATTACCATCATAATATCACAATCATAGTATCACCATCAGAGTATCACAATCATAGTATCACCATCAGAGTATCACAATCATAGTATCACAATCATAGTATCACCATCATAGTATCACCATCATAGTATCACCAGCATAGTATCACCAGCATAGTATTGCCATCATAGTATAACAATCATAGTATCACCATCATAGTATCACCAGCATAGTATCATCATCATAGTATAACCATCATAATAACGCAATCATAGTATCACCATCATAGTATCATAAAGTTGCATAAAGATGGCGAGAGTACACCTCCCCGTCGCAATCACTGAGTGACATGGGGCGGTTTCATGACGTTCACAACCAGTGGTGCATGCAAATCAACTATAATAACAACCACTTCTAACCACGATTCATAGAGACCAACAACCATAATTACCAGTTCTACCATAATAACCATTTGTAACCATAAGGTAGGCATATTAACTAGTGTCCTCGCAATAATAACCAGTTCTAACCATATTCAGTAGCATTCTGTAAACCACATAATAGTTTAGCCTAAGGCTCAACCCCAGCCTGCTACTAAGTATATCGTTGGTAAAGCGATACAAAGAAATGCCAATATATGCACACAATTTTGACTAGAATATAACTATTAATAAACTATATTAAAGGTCTAAAATGGATAAATAGCCCTTTTCAAGTATCCTTTAGTTCCGTTATTGAATTGTTATTACCCTAGTATAAACCGCGCCCACTTTTCATCGAAATATTAGTTGTTGTTGTTTTTATTGCATTTATAGTGCCTCTTCAACTAACTAGTTATCAGCGACACTTTACAATGGTAATAAAACATGGTATACACAAAGAAATAGAAGCTATAATGGTATGTAACAAGTAAAAGGTATCATATTTAGCCTGAAACAGTGAAACTTAGAATACTTAGACATGCACACTAGATTAAACTCAATATAGAACTAAATGGTATCACCGAATGCTTATCAGAGAAGGTAGGCTTACCATTTAGTTCCGTCTCATATTCTGCTGCAAATACATTCTTCCAGTAATAAATATTGAAATATTTCCTATATAAATTTAAAACCATACTGGGTATAAGTGCACAGGAAAAATCTTGTTTCTGTAACTCAGTTGGTAGAGCACAATATCAGTTATCTGGAGGTCGTGGGTTCGACTCTATCAGAGGCATAGTTTTCCCTGTGCATTTCTCTCCAGGTACTCGACTCGCTACCCTTATTAACGTAGGTGTAAAGAGTAAAGACTGTTTCACAAAAAAAGTCTAAATCTTACTTGATGATTGCGATTGACGAGTGTATCTATCGAACACAGATTGAAGACCAAGTAAGCCCTGAACAATTCCCACGTCGATTTACTTCTGTAAGCTTCGCCGGCGTTCCGAAACGTCAGATCCATGATGGGATGGCCGTGCTGATCCAGAGGCCGTGTCCGGTTCTGATTCTGGTCTCCCGCCGGCGAATCGAATGATTTTCTAGCGACTTCCTGTGGTTCTGATACGCCGAGGTCATTTATACGATGGTTAGAGTCGTACTTTTGTGAGAAATCCGGATCGCCGTTATCCTGTTCAATGTCCGGCGTTCTTTTGGTGTTAAATCCGTGTGGCGTTGTGTAACCGCAAGCGGTACACTGGAAGAACCGCCGTGGTATGAAGGGATGTTTCGCTGAGAGAAGTAAACGGAATAAACGCGACATCGCGGATCACTGGGAAAGAAAAGACGAAGCTGTCAAGTAAAATTTTGAAAACTGCTCCTTAACCCTTAACACACTAACAACTCCACATCACATTACTTTAGCAATGCAATTCTGTGACAACAGAGTGCTAAGGGTTAATAATAGCAATAATGAGTTTCTATGGAGTTTAATGAATGTACCTAATTACGTGATGCCACACTTTTGTATATATGGTTCATGCATTTTCATGAATTAATTCACCTCAATTACTTTGAAATTTCACAACATGATTGTAGATAGTGTCAAAATAATTGCTTGATAAATTATGCAATTATAAACACATAAATAGCTTTGGTTATATTTTTCATTTTTATTAAGTATAATGTATATATAATTTGATGGATATTATTTGGTGGTACCATGGTACTCATAGTCATACGAATACTGAAGCCAACTTATAATATTGTGATTAGGCTATAAGAAAATATACCGTGACAGATTTTATTAGAAAACAGTGACACAATATGTCAATGAGTAACAGACTACATCAGTAGATGTGAGACCCATGTGAATGGCTAAATTATAAGAGGAATTCATAACAATTACTGATTAGAATAAATTCGAGTTATGCCAAACCTATCAGTATCTATCACGGTATCGCCAACAAGAAGGCATCGACACAGAATGAGAATATGGAAGCATCCATCATTTCATTTGAGCGAACACCAGCGATTTGAAAGGTGGCGAATGGCGAACGATGGTAGCGTTGATACGTTTTATTTACTGTAATGATAATATGAATCCGCGACACATATCATCTTCCTTGTTGTCCTAACGAATCGAAAGAATACACACATGTTTCTGGGTAACGGGTCGTTTCGCTTGCAGTCAATGTCTTTTCGCCGATACATAGACCGGATGTACACGCAGGCTATATAAGTTTCTGCTAAGGACTCTGGCAATGGGGCTGAAAAAATAATTATTGTTTATTACACAATGTGTTTCTTCAATGTAAAAATTTTGCAAATTCCTCATCTATCATTGCGTTGCATTCAACTTGATTCTCGTTTATTAATAATTTTTATGATAATGTTAATTGTTTTTGATGATTCATGATTAATGGAATTCACCAATCCTAAATCCGGCAATGCTAAAGCTATTTACCCACCTGGCTGGTTTCGCATACACAGCACGGATTCTACAAAAATATGAAATAGCATTCTATTGGTCTTTATCATGAACTTGATAGTGGAAATATATGGGTATATACAGGTGGTAAAGGAACTCGTATCTAGATGGGCGATCAGACCTTTTTGTTTTAATCATTTGATTTCGGCAATTAGATGGTTTCATACCATTGCTAGATTAATGCTAGGTTTTCCATGTAGAAGGTCTTCGTAATCTTCACATGTATAATCTATTTATGCGACTATCTGTATGTCATTTGTTGGAAATTTCACGAGAAAGGTGATTATGCTTATAGCTATGTAACATCGTTAATGTGCCTCTGGGCACCTTTGCGAATAACTTCGAAGACTACACATTTATCTCCCGTTAATATACAACATGGCGACGTCTACGACGACGTCTAATCTGACAAGAAATGAAGACAGTTGGAAACCGTCGCCACCTTTACAGCCCATGGATGTCCAAGATTTTAATTTAATAATTGACTCTGTAATAGGTGAACGGAAACATAAACGCCAGAATGTATTGCTTCCATACTTGGGCATGCCCAACCTGCAGAAATCACGCGAAGAAGTGATGGTTGCAACTGTATTTGAAAGTTGTGCTTTCAAGGCTACCGCCAGCTGTGTACTAGGTGTGACTACTACCACCTATATTTAAATAAGTAAAACTGGCCTACGACGGCCATTCAGTTATTGAAACAAACTGCATGATATTTATAGGGTTGATGAATCTTTATTAGATACTCAGACCAACCATTTCAATGCACATCAATTATAAGCAAGCAAAATAAACGAATATCAAGAAACAGAATAGACTTGAATATAAATGACTACAGGTAGCAAACACCATGACCGAAAAACTATTTATGTAATGTGTATGATGTGTAAGAAACGAGGAATCAACATGATATACTGATATTAACTTCATAATAACCATAATTAAAAATACAGCAGCTGGTAAATATATTAGACTACACCGGGTAAAATATTACTTAGCGCTTTTTTAAACACCATATCATTGTATGTGGTTGGCATTCGATTATATTAAAAACTTTTAAGATAAATAAAGCTAACTTATATAAATATTCCTGATTATGTGATGACATTAATTCAACAAATTTGGATGGCTAATATGGCAACCCATATCTCTATGTTGTGTACTATGGACAGTGCAGGAAAAATTATTATTAAATGCATTTCAAGGTCTCTACGACAACTTAAGCAATAATTAGCTCTAATTAACATGCAGCTGTATAATTGACAAACAACTATATCATTGCCAATATATTAAACAGTTTAATAAACATCCCTGTTTTCTAAATATTATGTACCTTTATACACAGATATAAGTTTTTAATAATGTAGAATGTACATCTCCATAGTTACTATATAATTTTACTTATATACACGTTCTGAATGCAAGGCAATTTTACCTACTTACTATTAACCTCAGAAAATGGTGCCTTGCATCAATACCTGGATTCAGTAGGATACGACTTATTGAATTTTTCGAGCGAATAGCCGAAAAAAACTCTGCCCACGGGACGGTTTGTCTTGGTAGCACTTGGTGCAGTGTGGTTTTGTATAGGTTTCATCCGTCTGTAGTTGCTGTGTTTCAGACGGTCTTTGGATTGTCTCGATGGTGACTGCTCAATAAAAATAATCACAAATATGACGAATTTGACAAATCTAGTGGGGGGCGGGGCGCTGCCTGGGTGCGAGTGCGACGTATGTAGGCTGTCTTTAGGCGTATGTTTGGAACCAGTGGCGTGTACGGACTAATGTCCACTGTGCATCTAAAATGAAAGATATCATTTGGTATATATATTTGGTATTTGTATGATAGTTATATTATAATTATGCGGTGTATGTAGCATAGTTTGTCACTTCTCGGTTTGAAGGATCATTCATACCCCCCCTCACCCCCCGCCCCACCCCGTATTTTTACACAGGATTTGGAATCGGTGCTGCATTTGGTCTTTTCACCGCCGGCATCGATCCAATGTCAACAATCACGACAGAAACACCGACGACGAGAATCGTGCTTAATGAGATGAAAAACCGCGCGCTGTCCTACGGGAAAAACTTCGCCCTGATTGGCTGCATGTTCGCTGGAACGGAATGCCTCGTTGAATCGGTAATAATACGCCTATACACAACAGGGGAGTTAACTCAAGGACGGTTTTCTCTGTGGTGGATCACTTTAATGTATTATTTGTGAAATTTCAATTTTCCATTTACTGTTATAAATAGAAAGTTTTGCATTATTTATGTCGTATATTTCAAGAATAAATTCATTAGCCAATTTTTTATGATTTTAATTTTACTGGGCATCAAATCAAAAATTTTACTCTTAGATTGTATTCATTACTGAATATTTTTAGATTGTATTCATTACTGAATATTTTTAGATTGTATTCATTACTGAATATTTTTAGATTGTATTCATTACTAATATAGTATTTTGATTTTTGCGATTGTCATAAGATTGCAGAAATCACGAGATTAAAAAGTCACTCCAATTTCATAGTATAAAGGAATCGTTTCTCTCATCACTAAATTGACTCAGTTGATGAGATAACCTTTTGGCCAGAGTAACTCCCGCGATATATTGTGTCTGTGTTTTTGTAGTACCGTGGAAAGAGTGAGCTTCTCAATGGAACAATGTCAGGTGGAATCGTTGGCGGGGTTATAGGCCTGAGAGGTACGTCAGTGAATTGCGCGCACCTTCTTCAATTGTTTTTTAATAATTTCTTATTTCTACTCGACAGTGAAGAGAAGCAACGGATTTCCATTAGAGATACAATAATACATACAAGTCAAGTAGAGTTATGTCGTAATATTCTCGTAAATTACATTATTAGAAATAACTGAATAAAATAACTGAATATTTTTTCGTATTAATTTGGGTGAATTTTGTAATTTTTCTTACTCGATATTGGTTACATCGCCACTACTGATGCTGCGGTTAAAACACAGCCTTTCGTACGAGGGGTCGCGGGTTCATATCCGCACAAACGTGGGATTTTACCTCCCCTTCCATCACAGGAAATAAGCACGATTTTCATTCTTGAATATTGAAAAGATTTGTCACAAAGTGGGTACATATAACATTTTTAAGGATATTACCAAGGAATATTTTAAGGTTGACTGATGTATACCACCACTACTGAAGAAGCATTAGAACCAAGCATTGGTTGTATTCCATTTTCCTTCATTTCGATTATCTTTTACAGCTGGAGTCAAGGCCGGTTTGCTAGGAGCGGCCGGTTTTGCCATATTCTCGACGGCGATTGATTATTACCTTCGTCACTGACGTACCGTCGCGATTCCTCGACCTCTGTGAACCAAAATGGTGGCATGCCATTCCCTAATCGATGATCACTCGAGACAGTGGCCACAAAATGGTGGCATGCCGCAGCCTAACTCAGCTATCCACGCTGCTTATTGCTGGGCAACCGGATGCCACCTGTTAATTGCAGGGAAATAACTGTCTTTCTCGGTCGCCTCGGAAAGTTGTCTCACCCTGAAAAATTAAGATGTATTTAAAGCAATTAATGAACATGAGGAATACCGAGAAAAAATTATTCTCCCCAAAACGGGGCACGAATTGACCAGTTTGTGAATTCATGCCACGCAGATCTCGGGTCTATTGTTTTGAATATATTTTATTCGCGTAATTGAAAGAGTTTGCTATTTTATAATGAGGCTGAATAACTTTTAGATACTATTATAGAGAGGTGCCCGTCAATGAATGGACAAAGTATGTGTGGACACGATCAGGAATCAAATTCTACGTTAATTTCACGCAACTCAACCAATTTGAACAAACTCTAGTGCTCAACTATAGTAAATTGTTGAAAGAATGACTCGTGTGTGTATATAGCCAGTTGTTTATATGCTACGTGATATTTTTTAATCATGTCCCTCACCTGGGAACTAGGCATTCAGTGGACTTATTACCCAGGGGTGCTTTTGTTGTGTGTATTTTCATTAAGGATTCTGATAGCCGGGTGGTTGAGGTGCAGGACACATAAACAGAATGTGACCGGCTCGAAATGACTCGTTGGTCAGTTTTTTTTTTGATGACGATCTTCAGTGTCTTATCTCTTGCCGATTGCTGGAGAACAAAAATAAATGTTTTATATTGACCATTTGTGTTGTGTTCCATCTTTGGTGAATGCTGGTCATAAATAGACATCGGAAAGCGCATCTGAGCTCCTGGATTGGATGATACTTGCCGCTATGAATGTTTTACAATACGTTATTTAGTATGTCAAGTCACAGAAGGGATTAAGTATAACACCTTTATATCGACTAACTAGTTTAATTGATCACAAGCTTCCGCATAAACACTAGGCTTCCTCTAATGATCATTTGTCGCCCGGATCAGTTAGCTTCTGATGTTGGTTTTATACGATAATTATTCATCATCTGATAAAGCATACCTAGTATTTATGCGAAAGCTTGTGATTAATACAACTAGTTAAACTATTCACATGATTTAGTCCTTTATCTCTTGCGTTGCTATAATAGACTAACATGGATACTTACCCTTACACACCCAGGGTGTAAATAACAGATCGACAATTCGCAATTCAAAATTTCATTATTCGATAAATACTAATATATTATATATATAGTATTGGAGAAAAATATGTGCACATACAGTGACCTGAAGAATAAATTTTACGAGGAATTAATAATAACTAATATGATACAAGTGGCGATCATTAGGAAAGTAACAGACACGATTATGTGTAGAACGTGAAGTGTTATTGAGAAAGGACGATGGATTGAGCGCGTCATACAGTTCTGAAGTTTATATTGAGCATGCCTTTTTATTTACCGTGTAAATTGACCTTAAACGTATTTTTTAGCTATTATATCTTGTATCTTTATGGATGGAATTTAGTTTTATCGTCAAATATCAAATTGGACAGTGTTAAGCCTTAAAATTATCATTGCAAAATGCGAAATAGTCGATATTTTATTTACATCCTGTACGTACAGTCACTATTTGGTACCTTGCAGTACGGTACATGATTTCGCAGATTAGTTGGTTCGAATCCAATACCAATGGGGTTGGCTGCCTGAAATTGTCTGTCCCTCGTAGGGGGCGCTTGAATGGGGCATAGTGTTTTCGTCGTCTGCTATCTTCCTATTCTTTTCGTTGTCAAAACTTGATAGATTGTATATTTATTTGATTGGCGAGCTCCAATAAATAAACACAATGTCGTGTTTTTCCGTCGTATCCTTGGGCTTTGTACTTTATACAAGTTGCTTTGATCGACTTATCAGTACCAGACCAGCGAATTTTATTTGCGGCAACAGGAATTACGTAACATACACGAGGAAAAGTAAATTGGCGAGGAACTCACTGGCGTGAGGCTGCCTTGACTTGTTGTAAACTGTTAGAGGGCTTTTAGGTGCTTTCCATGAATGTCCAGCTTTAACTTTGTCCAATAATATTTTATAGTAATATAATCTTCCCTAGTATTCGACAGCAACGTCAGTGAAACCACATGGAACTAGCATGTAATTACACCATCGTTTGAGCAGCTTTAGCTTAAGTCTCAGAAAAAAATACTTTAGATCGACTGATATTCCAGTAATATTTTCGCGAATTTACAATTTTCAATAAATCATATCTCGAGCACTGTAATTCGTCACGATGAAATTGAAATTTTCGACTTTTATCCGTTTCGAGTCAACTAAATCAATGCATGTTCTACAATATCCAGAAAGTTGCATAGAAAGAAGGCAGATTTTCATGACTGGCGGACCGCTTGAGTTATATTTATGATTTTTCTCAGTTCCACTTATCATTTGACAGAATTTGTCTATGCAATCGCTACATTTAAAAACATCCGGTGGTTTTTTGGTTACCATAGATACGTTGATGGGCGCATCGGTTGGAACGCCACTAACCGCGAATCACTGATTTTTATTCTCGCTATTCAGTTTTCTCCGTCCCTTTTGGTATATTTAGTTTTGAACGTCTGCTTAACTTTCTCAATTGAGAGAGAATCGTGTATATTTTTTACTTTCATATTTCATCTATTACTTTTAAATTGTAATTTATCTACTAGATATTTCGATTGGATATAACTCATTTATCAAAATTAATGTTAGTATTGTGCTACGGTTCTTATATTAAGGCTACAATAACTTCACACATATATAACGATATACAAATACCTACATTTCACGTATGAAAATAGTAACCTGACGCAAGGGGAGGTTAAAATCGACTGGAATAAACGCACTGTTAATTTTTGCATCGTTTAATGATATGTTGGTGGTGGGGTGGTCTGGTGGTCGGAGTATAGTGTTAATGCCTACTGAATATGTGCAGCACATGTTCGGGATCACTAAGGGTTTGTAGGAGTTGGTGGATGAATGACAGCTTGTATGTAAATATTGATAAACATTGTAGATAATTTTACAGTATATGAGCAACATATGTTCTGATGGGGGCAGTTAACGTCGTGGTTTGGTAATTGGAATTGAATTCAGAAGATACTGGTTTGATCTCCGATTTAGGCGGTATATTATCTGTGGGGTTTTTGTGGGGGGGGGGGAGTAAGCGCTTTAGACCCCGTCTGCTCTTTGAGGTGTACATAGCTCTGCAGTGTGTTTATGTAGGGGATTTCCCCGCTGATGTGGCTGCGTTTCGCATGCTCTCTGGTCCTGACGACGCTTACATCTCAGCTATTTCGTCGCTTCTTTGGAAGCATCCACTATCACAGCCTTAGCGGACTGTACATACAAGTGTCAATATATGATCATGGATATTTGTAATAACTCGTTGTTATTTGTGCAATCAGTCTGAGAACCTGTGTAATAGAACTAGTGATCCCGAAAATCAGTGTTATTACTGTCCTACAATTATAATGTCCAACTACTGCCTTTGTAATATTATACTCACCCGTGACATTATCATCGGTTGAAGTCACATACAAACTGTAAATTTGGCGATTCAAAAAATCAATTTAATCATGTCCTCCCGACCAAGCGCGTGGTAAAACAAAATACTTTCGTTTTCTACAAATGTGAAAGTCCATTATAAAAAACTTCGCCAAAGCAACCCAATTACGTGTCTCGTAATTTTCCGTTTGTCTTCTTTTGTTAGTGTGACGATTATGTATACAAACACACTATTATTTGTTGGCCATCACCCACCCTGTGTTTATTATTTTGATGCTGTTATATTGTTGTTGTGTACCCCGCGTTGGGTTTATCAATGAAATTGGAATTGAAACATGATCATGTCTAGTTACAGGAGATCCAAAATAAATTAAAAATTCTCCCCATCAGCACGCGGAGAAACATAAAAAATTTCTTGGAATAGAAGTACGAACTCCGTATTATATTCCAATTAACAAAAAGCCTCAAACTCGTTTAAACGCGCGTACTTAATGGAACGTAAATTTTTGTTTAATATTTATTGCGATAAATTTTTACTAATTTCAGTCGCTAGCTTAATCTCATTCAGCTGTCGAAAGACGTTTTTTAAACAAATAACACGATCAATTCAAAGTTATTATCTAGTCAATAAATGGGATTAAAAAGCCTCAAACTACAATTTATTTATAAACGTGTTTTATTTGCACGTTCCCCCGACGAAGTAGGCTATACTTGAATACGAAAGCTTTATGTATATTGGTTAGTCAAAAAGGTGTTACATCTGTATTTATCGTATTCACGATATGGCCAACACGGCCACCCAGACCTCTGTATCTGGGCAAGTAATTAACAAAACGTCTCATCTTTTTTGAACATTAGGTGACCAAATCTGATATTTTCAGACGTCTAATACGCATCTTTTTACGCATTGGACGGACAGATCGGATATTTTTAGACGTCTAAAACGCATCTTTTGCTCGTTAGGTGAACTGATCGGATATGTTAGACGACTAAAAGGCATCTTTATGCGCATTGGGTGAACTCGTAAGATATTTTTAGTTTCGTTCAAAAGAATAGTGGCTTTCCAACGCATGATAAAATTACTGTGATGTCGGAATAACCTAACGTTTCAGTTTTTACACGGTTATACGTCATATAAAGGCTATTTTGGCACATGATTCGGTAGCTAGGAAAATACACGGAGAAAATGTTTTCCATTCATGCAAAATGGACTACGGAGATGAATTCTGTACTCATTTTTGAATAATAATGGTCGAACTTTTTGTTTGATAGTATAGGAATTGGTGATTTTTTTAAAAAATATCAAAGAGATTGTCAACACGATCTATTTTTGCGTCGTCTTGAAAGTCGGTTTGTTGAAGTCTTGAATTGTCAAAGCACTGTACGCAAAATAACGCATTTCAAATAACGCAAATATGCAAAGTTGGCGCGGCCCTACGGTAAAATTATAGAAGACACATTTAACCACCGAATTTCAGGCTCTTTGGCTACAACTAATCAACATTTATGACCGTAAAACATGGGATATTGCTTTCGAGATCCTGACCTATGACCTCAAGATTTCGTTATCGTTGATTCCAGCCGATATCCCGATATATCGATTTCCGAAATCTCGATAGTGGATACCCTAACACTAGTACGCATACTCGTGATTACTCGTGGTACAGAGTCTGCGTGTGTGTACTGTACCTCGTTTCATGACTTCAAAAGAAAGCTAAAACGCCACCTCCTGCTAACGTCAAATTCACTTGCATCAT
>WURV02148355.1:0-37747 GCA_011762755.2 Epimenia babai | reverse complement strand
CGATTCATGTAAGCCACCCTTAGCCCATTAGCTTAATGTTAACATCTAAGTTAACAATACGTCATCTGCCTGGACAGCCGCATTCGATTCATGTAAGCCACCCTTAGCCCATTAGCTTAATGTTAACATCTAAGTTAACAATACGTCATCTGCCTGGACAGACGCATTCGATTCATGTAAGCCATCCTTAGCCCATTAGCTTAATGTTAACATCTAAGTTAATAGTGAGAAAGATTTGTCGTGGAAGGGGTTACTATCTAAAATATCTTAGGGATATAACAAGGCAACATTGTACATGCGACGGCGACTTCAATTATTGAGTAGTATCAAACCCTCGTGTTTTCCCTTTTAATAGAAAAAGTAAAAAAGCGTCTGATGAAATATTTATATACAAAAACTCATGCTAATTTTTATTTCCATCGATAAGATGTATTTTTTTTATGTTTGGAGTAGACAGCTCATTTAAATGCTAAGGGTATCTAGTGTGTATATTCAAGTGTGTTAGATGGTATCTAGTGTTTTGTATCTATTCGAGTGTGTTTGATGGTATATAACGTTTATTGTTTTTTCTAGTGTGTTTGATAGTATATAACGTTTATTGTATATTCGAGTGAGTGTGTTTGATGGTATCTAGTGATTTTTATGTGTAATCCAGTATGTTTGGTGGTTTCTTGTGTTTTATGTATATTCAGGTATATTTGATGGTAGCTACTGATTTTTTATGTATATTCAAGTGTGTTTGATGGTTTCTCGTGGCTTTTATGTATATTTGAATGTGTTTGATGGCATCTTGTGTTTTATGTTTATATTCAAGTGTGTTTGATGGTATCTAGTGATTTTTATGTATATTTGAGTGTGTGATGCTATCTAGTGATTTCTATGTATATTCGGATGTGTTTGATGGCATCTCGCGGTTTATGTATATTCGAGGGTGTTTGATGGTATCCCGTGTTTTCATGTATGTTCAAATATTCCTTAATTATGTTCTTATTTATTCGACAGTTTCCGCCGGTCCGCTGGTTGCCCATACAAAAACATTCCAGGCTTTGTACCAGTTCGACGCGCGCAACATGGATGAAATGTCCCTAAGCCCTGGAGACATTGTCATAGTACGTGTTTGTGAAATAGTCACCCTCCTTTATTACGGTTGGAAATCACGGTAGTGCTCTCCGCTGAGTCAGGGGAGGCAGGGGCATAGGCTTAACTATTGTTCATTTACGCCGTTGGTTCTGAATACCCAAAGACACCGCAGCCCCATGGCACATTTGGGTAAACTACCACAAGTTGTATATTGGCTATCCAGGGTATTGCACGAAGGTTCTTCGGAATTTGCATCCAGCGATGATTTATACCGACTACTCTGAATTCTTGCTGAATTCGTTAATTTAATATTTGCTCGCAGTGCGACATGGATAGCAAGGGAACCGAACCTGGCTGGATGTATGGCGAATGTAACGGCAAATATGGCTGCTTTCCTGAAGCTTTCGTGCAGGAGACGGTTGCAGCTAGCACGCATACGACAACAGATGTGTCTAGTCCAACTGCAATTGATTGGTCAAATAGGTAAAATTTAGCATTGGTATAATTTACATCTACTTCATGGTTACATTCATTTGATGGTTACATCAACTTCATGGTTACATTCATTTGATGGATACATCTACCTCATGGTTACATTCATTTGATGGATACATCTACTTCGTGGCAACAGTCATTCGATGGATACGTAAACTTCATGGTTACATTCATTTGATGGATACGTCAACTTCATGGTTACATTCATTTGATGGATACATCTACTTTATGGTTACATTCATTTGATGGATACGTCAACTTCATGGTTACATTCATCTGATGGATACGTCAACTTCATGGTTACATTCATTTGATGGATACATCTATTTCGTGGCAACAGTCATTCGATGGATACGTCAACGTCATGGTTACATTCATCTGATGGATACGTCAACTTCATGGTTACATTCATTTGATGGATACGTCAACTTCATGGTTACATTCATTTGTTGGATACGTCTACTTCATGGTTACAGTCATTTGATGGATACGTCAACTGTATGGTTACATTTATTCGATGGATATGTCTCCTTCATGGTTACGTTCATTTGATGGATACGTCAACTTCATGGTTACATTTATTCGATGGATACGTCTACTTTGTGGTTACATTCATATGATGGATACGTCTACTTCATGGTTACATTCATTTGATGGTTATGTCAACTTCATGGTTACATTCATTTGATGCATACGTCTACATGGTTACATTCATTTGATGGATACGTCTACTTCATGGTTACATTGATTTGATGGTTACGTCTTCTTCATGGTTACATTCATTTGATGGTTATATCAACTTCACATAAAAAGATCATTTCTACCTTTATATGAAATGCTTTAGACACGCCTTTTATTGAACCTCCATATTGCGCTGTTTTTTCAGTTTTCCTAGTCAAACTACCAATAAGGATGGCTCAGCTGTAGAAAATAACGTCGATGGAAGATTAGCCAAAGAAGTCACGGAGTCATCTTTCATTCCTGTACAGACACCAACGACACCCCCAAAGCCCATGCAGGTGTGTCTTTATCCCTGCTTGTGGGTGTGTCTTTATCACTGCATTCAGGCGTGCCTTTATCACCGCATTTAGGCGTGCCTTTATCACTGCATTCAGGCGTGCCTTTATCACCGCATTCTTGTGTGCCTTTATCACTGCATGCAGGCATGTCATTATCAGTGCAGGTGTGTCTTTGTCACTGCATTCTGGTGTGCCTTTATCAGAGCATTCAGACGTGTTTTTATCACTGCGTTCCGGTCTGTTTTTATCACTGCATTCAGATGTGTCTTTATCACTACCAGCAGGGTGTCTTTACCCACTGCATGTGAGTATTTCATGATTTGTGAATGATGATGAAAATCATAGATATCTGTCAAGCCAAGTGCATCTTCTCTAAAAAAAAAATACAATACGATAAAACTTATGACTGAATTTGAGAGGTGCCATGTAACATTTAGCATTTAATTGCATTTATCTCGCTCCTATTCATTTCATGCGTCAAGAATACATTGTAATAAAATAGTACATTGTAATAAACTATACTGCATTGCAATAAAATAAAATAATACATTTTAATACAATAAAATAATTAATTGTAATAAAATATTTCATGGTAATAGGATAAAATATAACAGTAATTTTATGTAATATATCAGTAATGACTAGTGAAATACGAGCGAAATCGGTAACTTAACCATTACATCGTTCATTCATTCATTCATTTATTCTTTTATATATTCATTCATTTCTTCATTTATTTTTGCAACACCACGATCCACAAGGTCAAGCACCGGAACCTCCAGGCGCGCGCGCGCCTCGAGACCGGAGACGAGCTGCAGGAACTCGGGGACGGCCTCGACTCCATGCTCGAGGAACTCTCGGGGACCATCGATCAGCTACGGCTCTCGGCCCTCGATCTCGAGGTGGCCCGGGACCTGGCCGTCGAGGCGGCACGGACGCAGGCGCGCTTCGTGCAGAACGTCTCCCACGAGTTCCGCACGCCGACGACCTCGATCCGCAGCTACGCCGAGTTGCTCCGGGACTTCGCGCCCGAGGACGAGGAGATGCGCAAGGACTTCCTCGAGATCATCGTCCTCGAGTCCGAGAACCTCACGCGCCTGGTCGAGACCGTCCTGGATCTCTCGGACCTCGAGGCGGGGCAGCCGAGCTTCCTGTTCGCGGCCTTCGATCCACGCCCGGGCCTCGAGGTCAGCGTCGAGGTCATGCGTCCGCATGCGATCCAGCAAGGGGTCGAGCTCTCACTGCACCTGCGGGACGAGCTTCCCAAGGTCCTCGGTGACGAGGAACGTCTCAAGCAGGTCTGGAACAACCTGATCTCCAATGCGATCAAGTTCTCCGAACCCGGGGGCAAGGTCGAGGTTCGCGCGCACGAGGGAGTCGGCGAGCTGATCGTCGAGGTGCAGGACAAGGGCTGCGGCATCGGCAAGGAGGACCTCGGGCGCATCTTCGAGCGCTTCGAGCAGGGGGGTGGTGCGGGCAACATGACCGACAAGCCGCAGGGTGCCGGGCTCGGGCTATCGATCGTCCATCACGTGCTGGAGGCGCACAAGGGATCGATCGAGGTCGAGAGTCAATTGGGCATGGGGTCGACCTTCCGGGTCGTGCTGCCGATTCCTAGGCCGACGATCCTGGATGCCTGAAGGGTGAGCTGCGGTAGTGGCGTGCTCCGCGCGGAGCGCGCCTGCCCAAGCGCCGCCCTGTGGTGGAGCGAGCGCTCCGAATCGCCGAGGGCCCGGGGCTCAGCGCGGTGACGGCTTGTCCGGATCCAGCGCGCTGCGCAGGAAGCCCCGCAAGGCCTCGAGGTATCTCTCTCCGCTGTCGAGGAAGCCGGAGTCGTGCCGGCCCTCGAGATCGACCCATTGCTTGGGTTCCGCCGCCGCCTCGTAGAGCGCACGTCCTTGCCCATAGGGCACGGTCTCGTCGTCCGGGTTGTGGAGGATCAGCTTGGGGATCGTCAGGTGGCGGAGGTTGGCGGCCGCCTCGTAGCGGTCGACGAGGATCAGGCCGACCGGCACCCAGGGATACTGGTGCTTGGCCATGGCAGTCAGCGAGGAGAAGCTCGACTCGACGATCAGTGCGCGGGGGCGGGCTTCGGGAGCGAAGACCGAAGCGATCGCACCGCCCAGGGAACGGCCCCAGAGGATCAGGCGCTTGCGATCGAGCTTCTTCTCCTTCTCGAGCCAGCGCAGGCCCGCACGGCATCCTGCGATCACCGAGCTCTCGTTGGGCCGACCCGTCGCACCGCCGTAGCCCGGGTAGTCGAGGATCAGGGTCGAGAGTCCGAGGTCGTGCAGGATCTGCAGGGTCTCGAGGCGCTGGCTGCGGTTCCCGCCGTTGCCGTGGCAGAAGAGCACGGTCGCCCGCGCACCCTCGCAGGGCAGGTACCAGCCATGCGCCGCGGCCCCGCTGGAGATCGGCAGGACCACCTCCTCGTAGGCCAGGCCGAGCTTGGTCGGCGTGGTTACGATCTCCTGGCTCGGGAAGTAGATCAGGCTGCGCTGAGTGACCCACAGCACCGCGACCAGACCGACGTAGGTCAGGGCGACGAGCAGGAGGAGGGAGCCCACGCGTTTCTTGATGCGGCGCGACACGGAGGGAAAGGGTGGAGGAACGGTGACCTTCGAATCCTACCTCCGCCGGCAGCGAGCCGAAGCCGACAAGGATCTTTCGTCGGGCGGAGCTAGGATGACGCCCTCCGAGTCCTCTCCGCTCGCAAGCTCCGGTCCGTACCCCAATGCGCCTGTTCCACAGCTCCGACTGGCACCTCGGCCATCGTCTGCACGAGCATTCCCGGGAGCGGGAGCACCGGGCATTCCTGGACTGGTTGCTGGACCAGCTCGAGACCCACAGGGTCGAGGCCCTGCTGCACAGCGGCGATCTCTTCGACACGGCCCATCCCTCGACGGAGGCCGAGGCCATGTGGTTCGGCTTCGTGGATCAGGCGCTCCGGCGCTGCCCGGGCCTGCAGATCCTGGTCGTCGGCGGCAACCACGATAGCCCCAGCCGGCTCGAGGTCCCGTTGGCTCTGGTCCAGGGGCGGGGAGTCCAGATCGTCGGGGGCTTTCCGAGCTTGGACGGGGGCGGTGCGGACCTCGAACGCATGCTGCTCCCCCTGCGGGACCGGGAGGGGCGGGAGGCCGTGCTGGTCGCGGCCATGCCCTTCCTCCGGGGAGCCGATCTGCCGCGGGCCGAGGGTCTGAGTCCGCCCGAAGGCCTGGCCCGACGCTACGACGAACTGCTCGAGGCGGCGCGGGCCCGCCGAGCCCCCGGTCAGGCCCTGGTCGTGACCGGTCACCTGAACCTCTCGGGAGTCGAGGTCTCCGAGCTCAGTGAGCGTCGGCTCCTGGTCGGCGGGGAGGAGGCGCTGCCGGTCTCGGTCTTCGCCGAGGACCTGGACTACGTGGCCCTCGGGCATCTGCACAAGGCGCAACGGGTAGGGGGGCAGGATCGGATCCGCTATCCGGGCTCACCGATCCCGATGTCCATGGCCGAGCGGAAGTACCGGCACCAGGTCCTGCTCGTGGATCTCGGCATCGGTGGACTCGAGGGGGTCGAGAGCCTCGAAGTGCCTCGTTGCCGGGAGCTGCTGCGGCTGCCGGATCGGGGAGAGCTGCTCCCCGAGGAGGCGCTCGAGGCCCTGCGGGGGCTGCCGCTCCGGGAGGCAGCGGGAGGGAGGCAGGCCGGGTCGCCCGAGGGGACGGACCCGGTCGATGGGGGCCTTGAAGATGAAGCCGAGACCGATCTTCGCCCTCTCCTCGAGCTCGCCGTGCGACTCGAGGAGCCCCGCCCGACCCTGCGTCAAGAGGTTCAGTCGATCCTGAACGGCGAGGGCAAGGGCGAGCAGGAGCGTGAGGCACGACTGGTCAAGATCTCGATCGCCTGGTCCGGCAAGGGGGGATCTCTGGCCGACGAGGATGGGGCTCCCGAGCGTGGGTTGGCCGAGCGGGCCGCAGGCCAGGTCTTCGCCGAGTGCTACGAGCAGCGTTATGGGGAGGCGCCGCCCGAACCCCTGCAGGAGCTCTTCTCCGAGCTCCTTGCCGAGGTCGAGGAGGCCGCAGGATGAAGATCCTGCGGATCCGTGGCCGCAACCTCGCCAGCCTCGCCGGGGACTGGGAGCTGGACCTCGAGGGAGCCCTCGAGGGGCGGGGGCTCTTCGCGATCACCGGGCCGACCGGGGCCGGCAAGAGCACGCTGCTCGATGCACTGTGTCTCGCGCTCTTCGGCAAGACTCCGAGGGCCGGGGGCGGGCGCGGGGGTTCGACCAAGACCGTGCTGGTCGGTCGCGCCGAGGAGGAGGAGGGCGATCGCCTCAACCAGAACGATCCCCGGGGATTGTTGACCCATGGGACCGGGAAGGGCTTCGCGGAGGTCGAGTTCCTCGGCCGCGGAGGTCGACGCTGGCGCGCACGATGGTCCGTGCAGCGTGCGCGCGGCAAGGTCGGCAAGAGGCTCCAGGCCGACCGGTGCGAGCTCGAGGATCTGGACCGTCAGCGCATCCAACCCGGCAAGAAGCCGGAGCTGCGCGCCCGCATCGTCGAAGAGCTCGGCCTCGACTTCGAGCAGTTCCGGCGCTCGGTGCTGCTGGCGCAGAACGAGTTCGCGGCCTTCCTGAGTGCGCGTGCCGAGGATCGTGGAGCCGTGCTCGAGTCCATCTCGGGGACGGCGATCTACTCCCGGATCTCCAGGCACGTGCACGAGCGGGCGGCCGGTGCGACGCGGGACCTCGCGCTGCTGGTCGAGCAGCGGGCGCGCTTTCCCTTGCTCGAGGAAGAGGCCAGGGAGGCACTGCGAGGGGAGCTCGAGGGTGCTGCCAAGGGTCTGGCAGGACTCGAGGGGCGCCAGCGACAGCTCGAGCTCTGCCTGGCCTGGTATCGCCGGGAGGAGGATCTGGCGGGGGATCGCCGGGAGGCCTTCGGGGATCTCCTTGCATCCTGGACGGGGCTCGCCGATCGCCTGGCCTGGGCACCCGGCCGACGGGCCTGGATCGATGCCGCCGAGGACTCGGGGCCGCTCACGGTCCTGCTCGGGCAGGAGGCTGGGGCGAGGCTCCAGATTCAGTCCGAACTGAACGAGGCGCGGGAGCACGATGCCGCGATCGGATCCGGACGCAAGGCCGCCGGAGAGCAGCAGGCCCGAGTGAGGGTTGCCAGGGAACAACGCGAACGGCGTGTGACCGGGGTCCGGGAGGCCGAGGAGGCGCAGGGCCGGGCCGAGGCAAGGATCGCGGAGCTGGGAGAGCGCATCGAGGCCGACAGGACCCTGGATCCGCTCGTCGAGTCCTGGGCCGGCATCGAGGCGGACCTGAGGAGGCTGCTGCGGCAGCGTGAGCGGCGGCTCGGGGCCGAGGAGGCCCTCCCTGTGCTCGAGGCGAGGATCGCGGGCCTCGATCGGGAACGCGAGTCTCTCCAGCAGGACGCGGATCGGGCCCGGAAGTCCTTCGACCTCCTCCAGGGGCAGCTTGATTCGATGCAGGAGCGAGGGGCCGAGGCGGTGCAGGACCTCACGGCCCTCGAGCAGGGGCAGCACCGTTGTCGCGAGCTCATCGGGCACCTGCAGGAGCGGGCCCGGGTCCAGCAGGAGCTCGTGGACCAGGACCGCCGACTCGTCGGTCTGCGGCAGTCCTTGGAGGAACTCGAGCGACGCGGCCGGGACCTGGTCGAGAGGCAGCGGCTCCTGCAGCTTGCGGAGGCTCGCGATGCCCTGGGCGAGCTGCGCGATTCCCTCGAGGAGGGCGAGGCCTGTCCGCTCTGCGGGGCGACCGAGCATCCAGATCGTGACGAGGGAGGGCTCGGGTCGCGGGCAGGCAGCGAAGCTGCGGACGAGCCCGACTCCCTCGAGCAGGAGCTCCGCGAGCTCGAGCGTCGTCGAGGCAAGGAGGAGGCCGTCCTGGCCCAGCTCGAGCGGGATCGCAGCCGGATGATCCGGATCGGCGAGGAGGCCGGTCGGGCCTTCGACCGGGATTGGCAACATGGCCTGGCGCTCGAGTACGAGGAGCGGGAGACCGGACGGGACGAGAGCGAGGAGGCCTGGCTCCAGCGTCGGGAAGGGGAGTGGGCCGGCATGCTCGAGGCCGCGCGCAAGGAGCGCGCCCGGCTGCACGAGCTGCAGAAGCAGTTCCAGCCCCGGCTCCGTGAAGCGGACGAGGCCCGCATGGCCCTGGAGGAGCAGGCCCGGGGTGCCGACGAGGCGCGTCGACAGCTCGAGTCCCGGATCCGGGACCGGGATCGGGCCAGGGAGGAGGAGCAGGAGATCCAGCGATCGCTGAACGGCTCGCTTCCCGAGGGGCATGAGCTCTGGTCGGGGCTGACCGAGGGAGGCGAGGGCTGGCTCCGTGAGCGCTCCGAGGCCGTGGCCGAGCACAAGAGGCATCGGGAGGAGCGACAACGGCTCCGGGACGCCGGTCCCGGCCGCAGGGATCTCGTGGCCGAGCGTGCTCGGGAGCTACGAGCCGCGGAACAGGTCCTCGAGCGGGAGCTCGCAGGGCTGACAGGGATCGAGGAGGCCCTGACCCGGAACGTCGAGGCACGGGGCCGCATGCTGGGCAGGCTCGGGACCAGGGAACTCGAGCAGGAGCTCCAGTCCCTGGCCGAAGCCCGGGCCCGACTCGGCGAACGGGACCGCATCCTGCGCGAGCATCGCGAGAGCTCCCGTCCCGAGGGGACGAGGGAGGTCCTGGAGAGTGAGAAGGCCGAGCTCCAGCCTTTCCTCGAAAAGGTCCGCGAGCAGCACGAGATCCTCGAGCGCGACTGGCAGAAGGACGAGTGGAACCGTGAGAAGCGCGCCGAGCTCGAGGCCGAGATCGAGGAGGCCGGCGCCCGCAACCGCCACCTGCTCGAGATCGACGAGCTGATCGGCTCGCACGATGGCAAGCGCTTCCGCGACTTCGCGCAGAGCCTGACCCTCGAGACCCTGCTGCGTCATGCCAACCACGAGCTCCGCAGCCTCGCGCCCCGTTACAGGCTGGCGCGCGTGCCGGGTCAGGACCTCGAACTGCAGGTCCTGGACCTCGACATGGGCGAGGAGGTCCGATCCCTGCGCAGCCTCTCGGGGGGGGAGAGCTTCTTGGTCAGCCTCGCCCTGGCTCTCGGGCTCGGGGGCCTGCAGGCGACCGACACCGATCTGGGTTCCCTGTTCCTCGACGAGGGATTCGGGACCCTGGACCCGAGCAGCCTGGAGCTTGCCATGGCGACCCTCGAGGCCTTGCAGGCCGAGGGGCGACAGATCGGACTGATCTCCCACGTACCGGGGCTGGCCGAGCGGATCGGGCGGGAGGTCCGGGTGGAGCCGCAGGGCGGAGGGCGTTCGGCGATCAGGGTCGGCTGAACGAGCACTGGGGGGAAGTCCGGGTCCCTAGGAGTCTGCGCCACGGGAGGCGTGAATGCCGGTCGAGTGCATCTTGTTCGGCAGTATCGCCCGGAAACGCAGGCGAATCAGCTGATTCGGCGAGGCTTTCGGGTGATGTTGCCGGGCAAAAGGCGCCGATCCGGAGACGCGCGTTCCCGTGGCGCAGACTCCTAGCAGTCCGTCGAAGAACTCCAGTGGAAGCCAGGGCGTCGGATTCCTCGTCCCACTTGCCTCTCTAAAACGCAGGCGAATCAACGGATTCATCGAGGCTTTCGAGTGGCGATGGGGCGAGGAATCCGATGGCGCTGGCACCGCTGGGGTTCTTCAACGGACTGCTAGCTCCGCCTCTGCGCCCGCATCCTCCTCACCGTCCCTCCACCCTCGATCAGCATCCACAGCACCAGGGCGAAGAGCAGCCCGGTGATCCCGGTCAGCAGCAGGTTCTCCTGGTGGAGGAAGAGGACGAGTCGCGTCCCGAGTGCCGCAAGCGTCACCAGCAGCACGAAGATCATCGGCAGAACCAGAGGCAGCACGGGCTTGTTCCGCTGCCAGAAGTACAGCGCCAGCACCGCCAGCATCTGGTTGCTAGCCCCGAAGATCGGCCAGAGCATCCAGGCTGCTTCCTTGGTCTCGCCGCCATACGTCTCGACCCGCACCAGGGCGAGCAGGATCGCCGGCACCACCGCACAGGCCGTCGCGAGGTAGCGGTTGGTCAGGGGGCGGAAGCGGATCGCCTCCTCGATCTCGCAGAGGATGAAGCGCTGGATGCGCGTCGCCGTGTCGAGGGTGGTGGCCGCGAAGGAGATCACGAGCACGGCCATCAGTGTGCGGCTGAGTCCCTGCGAGAGGCCGATCTCCTGCAGGAAGGCCGCGCCACCGAGCACGAAGGGCAGGGCCTTGTTCTGCTGGGCATGCGCGAGCTCGTCGTAGGCATGCTTCCAGTCGAGGTCGGCGATCGCTCCCTGGCCGGGCAGGTGGCACTCGCCGACCAGGGCGATGCCGGCCACGGCCGCGAGCAGCGAGGCCAGGGCCAGGGTGCCCTCGCCGAGCATGGCCCCGTAGCCGATCGTGCGCGCGTCCGAGAGCCGGTCGAGCTGCTTGCTGGTCGTGCCCGAGGAGACCAGGCCGTGGAAGCCCGAGATCCCCCCGCAGGCGATCGTCACGAAGAGCAGGGCCAGACCGACGAAGAGCTGGTGGCTGTTGATGAAGTCCCGCGGCTGCAGCAGCAGCCAGACCGGCAGCAGGCTGGCCACCGAGGAGTAGGCGAAGAGCAGGACCACCCAGGTGGTCCGGGCCGATCCCTGCGCCGCGGCGAGTGCCGCCTTGCCACCCTCGCTGTCGGCCACGTAGTCGGCCGGCAGGAACCACTGCGTCAGGTCCAGTGGGACCAGGGTCCCGATCCAGACGAAGAGGTAGAGGATGCCGAGCGCGATCAGCGAGGGAGCCAGGGCGTCGACGCCCTTCTTGTAGATCAGCCAGCCGATCCCGATCGCGATCAGGATCTCGATGTTGATCGGCAGCACGGCCGAGGGCTGGGCGACGAAGAGCCCGGCGATCGCCATTGCGAAGACCGCGAGCACGAGCCAGGTCAGCACGAGCACGAAGCTCAGGAACATCAGCCGGATGCGCGGCGAGACGACCCGGCCGGCCAGGTCGGCGATCGAGCGCCCCTTCTCCCTCGCCGAGACGACCAGGGCCGAGAAGTCGTGCACGGCACCCATGAACACCGTGCCGATGACGATCCACAGGAAGGCCGGCAGCCAGCCCCAGTACGCCGCAACGCAAGGCCCGATGATCGGCGCGGCTCCGGCGATCGAGGTGAAGTGGTGCCCGAAGAGGATGTGCCGCCGGGTCGGGACGAAGTCCCGCCCGTCCTCGAACTCGTGGGCCGGGGTCCGGATCTCGTTCTGGTCGTCGAGCAGCCGGCGGCCCAGGAAGCGGGCGTAGAAGCGAAAGCCGAGGGCGAAGGCGGCGAGGCCGACGAGGGCGAGGATCGCGGCCATCGGGAGCGCAGGAGGTCGCCGAGGATCCGGAGAGGGACCGAGGCGGATCGGGGACGGGACCTGCCGGGGCGGGCCGATCCCATGGCCGGATCCCGGCATCTTGCCGAGCCCTGCGGTGCTTGAAGGCCGCGCCCCGGCTCCGCCAGCTTTTCCGGAGCCGATGGGGATCGCTTCCGTAGAATCCTCGGCTCGAATTCGGCCCCGCCCCTGACCAGGAAGGGAAGCTCCATGATCCGTTGGTTCTCCGCCGTCCTCTGTCTCCTCGTTCTCGGCCTGCAGGCGAGGGCCCAGGGAGAAGCCAAGGATCCGGCGGCGCTGATCGAGCAGGGCAAGAAGTACTTCGCCTCCTTCGAGGCCCGCTTCGTGCCGGACCAGGCCGCTCCGGGCCAGGAGGTCGAGCTCCAGCTCCGGATCAAGATGAAGGAGGGCTGGCACCTCTACGGAGCCAAGGCGGAGACCGGCGTCGTCCCCAACCTGGTTCAGCTGAAGGCCGAGGGGCTCGAGGCCCTGGGCAAGCTCCAGGTCCCCGACGGCAAGAAGGTCGAGCAGTTCGAGGGCTACTACACCTATTGGCTCGAGGACGAACTCGTTCTGCGGCAGAAGCTCCGGGTCGCGGCCGGAGCCGGGGCTGGGCCCCTCACCCTGCAGGCCTCGATGGACTACATCGCCTGCACCAAGGAGATCTGCAATCGTCCGACCCAGCGGCCCTTCGAGGCGAGCTTCGAGGTCCTGGCTGGGGGGGCTCCCGAGGTCGGCGCGGCGCAGGCCGGCGGGACCGGCGGACGCGTGCGCCTGGTCCCCGGCAAGGCTCCCAGGCTCGCGGCGGGCCAGAGCTTCACGCTCAAGCTGCAGTTCGACATCGACGCGGGCTACCACGTCTACGGCTCGGCCGACCAGACCGGGCCGAGTTCGGCCTCCTTCGCGGCCACCGAGGGCTTCGAGTTCGACGGGGCTGCGCGCGTGCCCGAGGGCGAACCGCACGACAGCTTCGGGATCATCAGCCACTGGGTCGAGGGGCGCTTCGTCGTCGAGCAGGACCTGAAGCTCGCCAAGGGCCTCGAGCCCGGCCGATACAAGCTCCGCGGAAACCTGGACTACACGGCCTGCCCCGAGCAGTTCTGCGATCCTGCGGCGAGCCTGCCCTTCGAGGTCCTGATCCAGGTCGTAGCGCCGGGTGAGGCGACCGACGCCGGTAGTGACGAGAGTGGGACCAAGGCCACGGCAGTCGACGACGGAGGGGACGGGGAGGGTAGCCAGGGATGGTGGCAGCTGATCCTGGCCGCGATCGGCGGGGCGCTGTTCGCGCTCGTCATGCCCTGCACCTATCCGATGATCCCGATCACGGTCAGCTTCTTCACCAAGCAGGCCGATCTCCGCGGGGGCAAGGTCCTGTCGCTCTCGCTGGCCTATGGCGGCGGCATCGTCCTCTCCTTCATCGCGATCGGTGTCGTCGTCGGGCCACCGATCACGGCCTTCGCCGCGCACTGGATCGTCAACCTCGTCATCGGGGTCGTGTTCCTGGTCTTCGCAGCCTCGCTGTTGGGCTGGATCACGATCCAGCCACCGCAGGCCCTGATGAACGTGGCTGGCAAGGCCTCGTCCAAGGGCGGCTACCTCGGCGTCTTCCTGATGGGGCTGACCCTGGTCGTCACGAGCTTCACCTGCACCGCTCCGGTCATGGGTGCGATCCTGCTCCTGGCCGTCAAGGGCAGCACGATGAAGGTCGTCGTCGCCATGGCTGCCTTCGGCCTGACGATGGCCCTGCCCTTCGTGATCCTCTCACTCGTGCCGGGCCGCGTCGCCGCGATGCCGCGGGCCGGCGAATGGATGAACACGGTCAAGGTGACCCTCGGCTTCGTCGAGGTCGCGGCCGCGCTCAAGTTCATCAGCAACGTCGACGTCGCCTTCAATCCGACCGGGACCCTCTGGATCAGCCAGCCGCTGTTCTTCTGGCTCTGGGCCCTGATCTTCGTCCTGATCGCCCTTTACCTCTGGGGCGTCTTCGATCCCAAGGGGCAGCCGGCACCAGCCAGCATCACCGCCAAGCGTCGTGTGACCGGGCTGGCCTTCCTGCTCCTGGCCTCGTACTTCCAGACCAACGCCGTCGCCGGTCCCCAGGACAACATCATGGCCGCCCTCGCCCCGCCCAGCCGCGGGGAGGTCTCCCAGCGTCTGCCCAGCCACGAGTACATCAAGGACGACTTCGACCAGGCCCTCGAGCGCGCCCGTGAGGAGGACAAGCTGCTCCTCATCAATTTCACGGGCTTCGTCTGACCGAACTGCCGCATGATGGAGGAGCGTGTCTTCTTCGAAGAAAACCTGAACAAGCGTCTCCGCCAGGGCTACATCGAGGCCCGCCTGCACTGCGACGGCGAGGACAAGCTCGCGGCAGAGATCCATCGCCGCAACCTCGAGCTCCAGGCCAGGTACGCCAAGACCCCGGCCATGCCGACCTTCGTCGTCCTCGATCCCAAGACCCTCGAGGTCCTCGGTCGCCGCAAGGGCGCCCCCTTCCCCGACCCGGTCCAAGGCTTCCTCGACTTCCTCGACAAGGTCGAAGCCAACGCCAACTGACGCATATTCCTCAGAGGTACATGCGTCGGTTGGGGGGGAGCCGAAGGGGGGGGCGGCTAGGCGAAGCCGAGTTCGCGGCGGACCTTGCGGTACGAGCCATCTTCGAGGGCTTCGAAGATGTTGCACCAGTCCATGTAGCCGCCGTAGACGTGGATCGTGGCGGCCTTGACCTCGTGGGGGTTGCGGATCGTGTGGTAGTCGTAGGGCGGGATCAGCGTGCCCGCCTCGCCGCAGCCCGCGCCGATGCATTCCTGGTGGGCGAAGCGCAGGATCTCACCGGCCTCGTCCTCGACGTCGTAGCTGTCGACCTGGATGCGCCCGGTGTAGACGCACTCGACGCACCACATCCCGGCGTGGTCGTGGATCGGCGTGCCCTGGCCGGAGCCCCAGACCATGACGATGACCGAATAGTTGCGCTCGGGATCGTGGTGGAGGAGGCGACGGGCGTAGCCGCCCTCGCAGGTGTCGAGGAAGCCGTCGGGGAGGAAGGACGCGCCAGGTTTGCAGTGACGCTCGAGCACGTCCTTGACGGCATCGCAGGTCGTGCGGGAACAGTCGCAGTGCTCGACGGCCTCGCCGAGCTCGGAAAGCATCTGTTGCAGGGTCGCGTCACTCATGGCCGGAAGATCCTAGTGCTCAGGCCGGCCCGAGGGCACCCAGTGCCCACCGGATCCGGATCCCTGTCCGTTTTCGGCCGCTGCCATCGCCTCTTGGGTGGAAGGAGATTGGCAGATGCATGGAATCACGAAGTCGTTCCTGGGGCTCATGGCCCTGGGCTCCACCTGGATCCTGATCGGACTCTCGGAGAACCGGAAGCGGCGCGCCGAGCTCCCCTGGCTCGGTGCACCTCCGCTCCTGGCGAGCGAGAGCCCTGCCACCGGGCCAGGGCAGGAGGTCCCAGGTGGCCCGGAGCGGGTCGAGGTCCCGAGCCAGGGACCGGTCGCGGACGGGGTCGCCTTCGAGGATCCCGATCGTGCCTTCGTCGAGGCCTCACTGGCCGAGACGGGCCTGGGGCTCTGGCTCCAGCAGGAGCTCGGCTGGTCCGAGGGTCACGAGGACCTGCGGCGGGACCTCGAGTCCAGCCTGACGGCGCTCCATCGTCTGCATCGCCGGGCCCAGGTCGGATCCCTGCTCGAGCAGAAGCTGCTCGGCGCACCGGGCGACCTGCTGTTCTCGAGGCTGCCCGAGCTGGCTGCCGACCTGCAGGCAGGCAGGATCCGACTCGAGGGGCCCGAGGGAGAGGGGCGCAGTGTGTCTGAGGGCTTCCAGCCGGCGGGGGCCTTCCGGCCGGATCCGGACGGGAGCGAGCTGCAGGTGCGGCTCGAGACGCGCTTCGGACCGGTCTACCTGCGCCTGGGCAAGGAGGGATTGGATCCCCTGCTCTGGGAGGCCTTCCAGGCCGAGCTCGCCTTCCTCCGCGGGTTGATCCAGGGAGGGCGCTGAGATGGGTCATCCGATGAAGCGCGCCCGCAGCGGCCAGAAGAACGTCCGCGCCGTCCAGGTGCGTCGCCGCGGCATCGTCCGCATGCTCTCCCTGCTCCTGCTGCCGGTCTTCGGCATCGCATGGATCGGCCAGGATCAGGCACCTCCGGCCAAGCTCCCGCCCTGCGCGGGATGCCGCTTTGCCCCGGAGTCCAAGAAGGGCATGCGGCGCGGTCTCGAGGTGAAGAAGACCCTGGGGCAGGCAGCCGGCTTCGTCGTCAGCTTCGGGATGGCCGTCGGGAGGAGCGGGCTCTGCCTTCCCAGCTGCCAGTCTCCCAAGGACTGTCACATGTATGGCCTGGCGATGATCCAGGCCAGCGTGCCCCTCGAGATCCCGACCGGGCCCCTCTATCAGTGGATCGCGCTTCCGGGGAACCCCAAGCCCGACCACCGCGGCAAGCTCCATGTCGCCAAGGGCAGGATGGCCCTGCTCGTCCTGGGACCCAAGGTCCTCCCCTGCGACGACCAGCCGCGACGGATCGAGACCGTGATCCATGCTGCCGGCAGCGGGCAGATCCTCGGTCGTCTCCGCTGGGGTGGATCCTGTTCGCGCTGCGTGCGGGAGTGACGAATGCGCTGCCGGTAGCATCCGGTCGAGCCGGCATCCAGTCGATGTCGGCCTTCGAACCCCTTACAGCCCGTTGAAGAACCCCAGCAGCGCCAAGCCATCGTCTTCCTCGCCCCATCACCACTCGAAAGCCTCGACGAATCCGTGGATTCGCCTGCGTTTTCGAAAGGCGATGGGACAAGGAATCCGACGCCCTGGCATCCACTGGATTTCTTCAACGGGCTGCTAGCAATGGATGCCCCGACGATGCCCCAGGACTGGCCCGAGCTCTCCCGCGAGACCTTGTCCCACTTCAAGGTCTTCCACTCCCAGAAGGTGCGCTGCCGATCGCCACGCACTGGGCAGGACCTGGACTTCTACGTCCTCGACACCTGGGACTGGGTCAACGTCGTGGCCCGGACCGAGGAGGGTCGGCTCGTGCTGATTCGCCAGTTCCGCCACGGCCCGCGCAAGGTCACGCTCGAGATTCCCGGTGGGGCCGTCGAGCGCGGCGAGGATCCCCTGGCCGCGGGCCTGCGCGAGCTGCGGGAGGAGACCGGCTACGAGGCGCGCGAGGCGCGGCTGATCGGCAGTGTCAATCCCAACCCGGCCTTCCACACCAACCAGTGTGCGACGGTCCTGGCCCTGGGATGCCGGCGGGTCGGAGAGCCCCAGCCAGATCCCGGCGAGGACTTCGAGGTCCTGGAGCTGGACCAGGCCGCCTTCGACGAGGCCATCCGGACAGGGGAGGTCGACCATGCCCTGGTCCTGGCCGCCCTGTACTGGGAGCAGTTGGATCGCAGCCCTGCCTGAGCTTTCGCGCTCTGCCTCGGGAACCCGTCGCGCTAGCCTCGCCCCCGATGCCCCTGCGACGCGAAATCCCGGTCCGTGAAGCCCTCGAAGGCCTGCTCGACGAGCTGGCCACGAGGCCCTCCCGTCCCTTTGAAGAAGACCCCCGCCTGCCCCGCGAAGAGGCCCTGAGGCTCTGGGAGGCCGGCATTCGCTCGCGCCTGCTCGACCTCGAGGCCCGCCGCCTCAAGGACCTCGGTCGCAGCTACTACACGATCGGTAGCTCCGGGCACGAGGCCAACGCCCTGCTCGGCGAGGCCCTGCGAGCCACGGATCCCTGTCTGCTCCACTACCGCTCGGGAGCCTTCATGGCCGCGCGCACGCGCCGGGCCGGGGGCGAGAGCTATCTCTGGGACACCCTGCTCTCGCTCTGCGCCTCCGCCGAGGATCCGGTCAGCGGTGGGCGGCACAAGGTCTGGGGTAGCCGGCGCCTCTTCGTCCCGCCGCAGACCTCGACGATCGCGAGCCATCTACCCAAGGCCGTGGGCATGGCCTTCGCGCTCGATCGCAGGGCCCATCTCGACCTGCCGCTCGAGGTGCCCGAGGACGCGATCGTCATGGCGAGCCTCGGGGATGCGAGCGCCAACCATGCCTCGGCGACGACGGCCTTCAACGCGGCCGGCTGGACGCAGATCCAGAACCTGCCCTGTCCGATCCTCTTCCTCTGTGAGGACAACGGGGTCGGGATCTCGGTCCACACGCCCGAGGCCTGGATCCGCAAGAGCTTCTCGGTGAGGCCGGGGATCACGTACTTCCGAACCGATGGCAATCGTCTGGCCGAAGCCCGCGCCCAGGTCCGTCGTGCCGTCGACCACTGCCGTGAGCGGCGGCGGCCGACCTTCCTCCACATGGACGTCGTGCGCCTGATGGGGCATGCCGGCTCGGACGTCGAGTCCAACTACCACGAGGAGCGGAGGATCGAGGAGGCCGAGGCCCACGATCCCTTGCTGGCCTGGACGAGACAGCTCGTCGAGATGGGTTATGCGAGCGGCGAAGCGTTGCGGGCGACGTACGAGGAGACCCGGGCCCGCCTGCAGCGCGTATCGGCCCGAGCTTCCGAACGCCCCCGACTGGAGCGGGCCGAGGACGTGCTCGAACCCCTGCGTTGGCCCGAGGCCGAGAGTCTCCACGAGCCAGCCGGCAGCCTCGCTCCCTCCGAGCGGCGCCACCAGGTCTTCGGCTCCCGCCTCCCCGAGCAGGATCGCCCCCGGCATCTGGCCAAGCAACTCTCACGCGGCCTCGCCGACCTGATGGCGAGGCACGAGGAGATCCTGGTCTTCGGCGAGGACGTTGCCAAGAAGGGCGGGGTCTACCACGTGACGGCCGGGCTCTTCGAGCGCTTCGGGGTCGGGCGCTGCTTCAACACCCTGCTCGACGAGACCATGATCCTCGGCACGGCGATCGGGTCCGCGCAGCTGGGCTTCCTGCCGATCCCGGAGATCCAGTACCTGGCCTACCTGCACAACGCCGAGGACCAGATCCGGGGCGAAGCCTGCTCGCAGCGCTTCTTCTCGCAGGGGCAGTGGGCCAATCCGATGGTCGTCCGCATCGCCGGGCTCGCGTACCAGAAGGGCTTCGGCGGGCACTTCCACAACGACCACAGCCTTGGCGTCCTGCGCGACGTACCCGGGCTCGTGATCGCCCTGCCCAGTCGCGGCGACGATGCGGTCGGTATGCTGCGGACCTGCGTCGCGGCCGCCAGGGAGGCCGGGAGCGTCTGCGCCTTCGTCGAGCCGATCGCGCTCTACATGAGCAAGGACCTGCACGAGAAGGGCGATGGTCTCTGGTCCTTCGCCTATCCGGGCGAAGGTGAGTCCGTGCCGCTCGGCGAGCCGCGGCTCTACGAGGCCGAGAGCCGCGCCGAGGTCCTGGTCGCCACCTACGGCAACGGTGTCCCGATGGCCCTGCATGCACGCCGCCGCCTCGGAGCCGAGGACAGGGTCGAGATCCTGGCCCTGCGTTGGCTCGCCCCACTCCCGGTCGAGTCCTTCCTCGAGCGGGCCCGCGCCTGCGACTCCCTGCTCCTGCTCGACGAATGCCGCCGGACCGGCGGGGGCATCTCCGAGGCCCTGGCGCTGGCCCTGGCCGAGGACGATCGGGGACGAGGCAAGCCCCTGCGGCGCATCGGCGCCGAGGACGGGTACGTGCCGCTCGGCCCGGCCGCGGACCTGGTCCTCCCCCAGGTCGAGGATGTTCAGCAAGCATTGAAAGAGATGCTGGCCGGCCGCCCGGAGGCCCACGCATGAGTGTCCCGGTCACGATGCTGCTCGCCCCCGGCCGTGGTTCCTACGCCAAGGAGGAGCTCGGCAGCCTCGCTGCAAGGGTCGCCGAGGCCGGGGCCGAGGGCCGCGCGCTGATCGGGGACTTCGAGGCCCTGCGCCGCGAGCTGGACCCGGGCCTGCCGAGCCTGCTCGAGCTGGACGGGGCCGCCGCGTTCCGGCCCGGCCTGCACCTGCCCGGACGCAACGCCTCGCCGCTGATCTACGCCTGCGGGATCCTCGAGAGCCTGGCCCACCGCCAGGGAGGCGGCCGCGTCGACCTGGTCGCCGGCAACTCGCTGGGCTTCTACACGGCGCTGGCGCTCTCGGGGGCTCTCGATCCGCTCAGCGGCTATCGCCTCGTCTCGACGATGGCTCGTCTGCAGGAGGAGGGACCCGAGGGAGGTCAACTCCTCTGGACCCTGCTCGACGAGGACTGGCAGCTCGTCGCCGAACGACAGGCGCAGCTCGAGGTCCTGCTCGAGGATCCTGACGTCGATCTCTCGATCCGACTCGGGGGCCACGTCGTCCTGGCCGGCGACGAGGCGGGCCTGGCCCGTGCGCAGCAGAGGCTGCCTGAGGCCCGGCTCGGCAAGCGCAGCTTCCCCTTCCGCCTGCCCTTCCACGGCCCCTTCCACACGCCGCTGCTCGAGCCGGTCGCCGAGCGCGCGGCCCTGCTGCTGAGGGAGCTCCCCTTCGGTCGACCTCGTTGCAGCCTGATCGACGGCCGGGGCTACGAGTGGTCCCCGCTCTCCACCGACCCCGAGGCCCTGCGCGTCTACACCCTCGGCCATCAGGTCACCCGGGCTTTCGACTTCACGGCCATGGTCGAGGTCGCGCTCCGGGACTTCGGTCCCGAGGAGATCCGGCTGCTCGGGCCGGGCAACTCGCTGCGGGCCCCGCTCGGTCATGTGCAGGGCTGGTGCGGGATCTCGGTCTGAGCGGAACCCTCCTTTTTGCGTGGCGAGAAGTCGGCCCTGGGTACGCTCCCGCCATGCACTGCCTGACCCTCGCCCTCGGTTTCGCCCTCTTCCCCCTGTCCCTGGACGGGGCCAAGGCCCAGGACCCTGCGCCCACCAAGGCCGTGACCGTCCGGGCGCGATTCGGCTGGAAGATCCCCACCCGCGTCCTGGTCCACGAGACCATGACCAAGGACGGCAAGTCCGCCGAGATGAGCTACGTGCTCGAGTTGAGTCGGGAGAAGAACGGCACCCTGCGACTCCGCCATCTCGAGAACAAGATCCTCAAGCTCGACGGCAAGTCGCCGGAGGAGATCGGGGATCCGCGTGGCTACGCCCAAGTGCAGAGCCTGCTGGCGGCCGTGCCCGACCTGCGCATCGATGCCAAGGGCAAGGTCCTCGAGGTCGTCGACCTCGACAAGGCCAGCAAGAAGATGCTCGAGACCATGTTGGCCCTGATGCCGGAGCAGAAGCGGGCCGCGGCAAGGCCCAAGCTCGAGAAGACCTTCTCCTCGCCGACGATGCGCAGGGCCCTCGACCAGCTGGGTCGCGAGCACTGGAACTGCTGGGTCGGCTACTGGGCCAAGATCGGTCTGCCGGCCGCCGGCAACAAGGTCTCGACCGAGATCTCGACGCCGCTCGGTAACGGCAAGCTCGCCAAGGCCAAGGTGCAGATCGCGCACCTGGGTCCGAGCAAGCGCCTGAGGGGGCAGGAGAAGCTGCAGTGGCGCTCGCGCATGGACGGGGGACCCTTCCTCGACATGGTCGTGGAGAGGGCGCGTCAGTCCATGCCGCCGAACATGCGCAACCACATCGGCAAGGACTTCTTCACCAAGGCCGTACGGGAGGACCGCATCGAACTGCATGGCCGGCTCGACGGCCTGCTCCCGCGGGAGGTCCGCCACGACAAGATCACGGTCGTCGGCCTCAAGGGGCGCGGCGAGCGCAAGCAGATCGAGTCGCGGGTCTATCGCTTCGATTGGAAGGTCGCCGCCGAGGCCGGGGCCAGCAAGGGCGACAAGGGCAGCCGGTGAGCGCCGAGGCCGGGCTCCCGATCTGGCAGGTCGACGCCTTCGCCGATCGCCTCTTCGCCGGCAACCCGGCCGCCGTCGTCCTCTGCGAGGAGGAGCTGCCCGCCACCACGATGCAGGCGCTGGCGGCCGAGAACGCGTTGAGCGAGACGGCCTTCCTCCGGCTCGGAGCCGATGGGCTCTGGCAGATCCGCTAGTTTACGCCCGAGGTCGAGGTGGATCTCTGCGGGCATGCGACCCTGGCCGCGGCCTCGGTCCTGTTCACGCAGGACCTGGTCCAAGGCGAACGGCTCCGGCTCTCGTCCCGCAGCGGCCCGCTCGAGGTGCAGCGCTGCGAGGGAGGCTACGAACTCGACCTTCCCTCCGATCCGCCGGTTGGGATCGAGAGGCCCCAGGGCGTCGACGAGGCCCTGGGGGCCACGGCCGAATCCTGGTATCGGGGTCGGTATCACCTCGCCTGCTTCCCGAGCGAGGCGGCGGTGGCTGCGCTGCGACCCGATTTCAAGGCCCTGGGGACCTTGCCGGTCCTGACCGTCGTGGCGACGGCGCCGGGTGATGCCGGCGGCGAGCACGACTTCGTCTCCCGCTTCTTCGGGCCGGCCGTCGGCGTCGACGAGGACCCGGTCACCGGATCGGCGCACTGCATGCTGGCGCCTTTCTGGGCCGAACGCCTCGGCCTCGGGGATCTGCGTGCGCGGCAGATCTCATCACGCGGGGGCTCGCTCCGATGTCGGCTCGATGGGGATCGGGTGCGGATGATCGGCAGCGTGCAGCCCTATCTCGAGGGGCGCATCCGGATCGACTGAGCTGATTGCATCCGCGTGCCTCACGGGCTACGCCCCTCCGCGCCGAGGTTACAAGGACCTTTGGGGCTCGAGCCCTAGCGCGCCTTCAACAGCTCGAGGAAGCGCGGCTCCTTGGCGAGTCCCGCGAAGGACTGGTGGCGCAGCAGCCGGCTGGGCAGGCCGTACTTCTGGATGGCCTCCTCGCTGCGACCCAGGCCCTGCAGGCCCCTCGCCTCCTCGATCAGGGAGGCACCGCAGTAGCGGCGATAGCGGCGTGAGTCGGGCAGCTTTGCGAGCATGGTCCGGAACTGCTCGGTGGCCAGCTCGGCCAGGCTCAGTGACATGGCCGGAGCCTTGGCGGCGCGCGCGGACTGCATCAGCGTGACGCCATAGTCGTCGCGGTAGGCCATGGCTTCGGGGTTGTCCTCGACCAGGCCCTTCTGGATCTCGAGGGCCTTGTTGAGGTGCTTGCTGGCCCCCGAACCACGGCTCAGCGAACCGATCATGCTGTAGGTCAGCGCGAGGCGTCGGCGGAAGATGACGTTGCGCGGCTCGATGTCGACGAGCTTCTCCTGCAGGGCGAGGGCCTTCTCGAGATGGACCATGCCCTCGTCGCGGCGCTTCTGCCCCATGCGGACCTGGCCGAGGGCCTGGTGTGCGGCCGCGAGCCCGGCCTTGCTCTTGGGCCGTTCGGGGAAGGCCTCGTGCCAGGCCTTGCGGAACTCCAGGGCCTTGATGGCCGAGGCGTCGGTCCCGCGAGGACGTTTGCGCAGCAGGATCTCGGCCTCGTCGATCATCCGGGAGGCCTCGTCGGGACGTCCGTCGCGCAGCTCCATGTTGGCGTAGTTGTGGAGCTTGTTGACGAGCTCGAGACGGAACTGCCAGTGGCTGGGATGCTCCTCGGCCAGCTTGCGGAAAAGCTCCGTCGACTTGTCCATCAGTGCGCGGCCGGATTCGCGGCGTCCGCTGACCATGTGCAGGCGAGACAGCTCGTGGCAGGCACGGGCGAGGTCGCTGGCGACGACCGGCTGTTCGGCCTGGAGGTGTTCGAGACCCTCGAGCTGGGCGATGGCCTTCTCGAGGTCCTTCTCGGCCTCGTCGACCTTGCCGAGCTGCGAGCGCAGGGCGGCGACGTTGAGCTTGGATCGGGCGCGCTCCCAGCTGAGCTGCGGGGAGGCCGCGTCCCGGGCCTCGAGGCCCGGGAAGAAGCCCACCGCATACTCGAGCACCTCGCTGCGCAGCTCCTCGATCTCCTCGACCTCGGAGAAGCGGGGCTCCCGGATCCGCTGGACCATTTCGTTGATCGCGCGGCGCGCGGTCTCGAGGTTGGTCTCGGCCCGGCGGCTCTCCTTGCGCGCCTCGGCCAGCGCGACGGTCTCCTTGGCGAGGGCCTTCTCCTTGGCCGACAGTGCCTCGACCTTCTCGGTCAGCGCCTGGTCCTTCTCGCGCAGGGCCTGTCCACGATCCTCGAGGGCCTGGCGCAGCTTGGCGCTGATGCTGCGCTCGTTGGCGGCGGCGCGGGCTTCCTGCAGACCGAAGGCCATCGGGCCGAGGATGGCGCCCAGGGCCGCGGCGGCCAGCGCCGTCGTGCGGGCCGGATGCCTCTGGCCGTAGCGGCGCAGGCGGTAGAGGGTGCTGGGGCGGCGCGCTTCGATCGGGCGGAGCTCGAGGAAGGCGCGCAGGTCACGGGCCAGGTCGTCGATCCCGGCGTAGCGACGCGTCGGGTCGACGTGCATGGCCTGCAGGCAGATCGTCTCCGCGTCGCGCGGCAGGCCCGGGACCAGGGTCGAGGGGGGCTGGATCTCACCTCCGAGAATGGCGCGTCGGACCCTCGAGTCCTCCTTGTCCGAGAAGACCCTGCGGCGGCCGAGCATCTCGTAGAGCGTGCCCCCGAGGCCGTAGACATCGGTGCGTTCGTCGATGCTGCGTCCCTCGACCTGTTCAGGAGCCATTTACGGGAGCGCGCCGACCTGGGCGCCGGCGCGGGTCAGCGAGGTGGCACCACGGGTGTGCGCGAGGCCGAAGTCGAGCAGCAGGACCCGTCCGTCGGCCGTCAGCATCAGGTTGCTGGGCTTGAGGTCGCGATGGAGGATGCCGCGGCCGTGGGCATGGTTGAGGGCCTCGGACACACGCAGTGCGATGCGCAGGCAGCACTGGACCCAGGTGCCGCGATACAGGTCGGGAAGCTCCGGGCTCTCCCCTGCCCGATCTTCTTCCTCGAGCAGGAGGCGATGCAGGAGGGCACCGTCCGGGACCTGTTCCTGATTGCGGATGCGCTTGAGGAGTTCGTGCAGGGAGAGTCCGCGCACCAGCTCCATCGCGAAGTACGGGATGCCCTTCTCCTCGCCGAAGGCGTAGACGTGGACGATGCCCGGATGGTCCAGGCGGACCACGGCCTCGACCTCCCGATGGAAGCGCTCGTGTGCGCCGGGGAAGTAGAGGTGCTCGGGGCGGACGAGCTTGAGGGCGACCTCGCGGCCGAGGCTCTCCTGCTCGGCCCGGTAGACGACGCCCATGCCTCCCGAGCCCAGCAGGTCGAGTAGGCGGAACTCGCCCAGGGCTTCGGGCATCTCCTGCTCGCGGGTCCCCTCGAGGAAGCCCAGTCGCGCCAGCTCGCCGATCCTGGACCGGATCTGCTGGGCCTGCTCGGGATGCTCCTCGATCAGCCGTTCGAGGACGGCGCTCCCTTCCTCATCGATGCGGGCCAGGTACTCGCCGACGATGCGGGTCAGCTCGTCGGCCTCGGGGTCCTCGCGGGGGCCCTCGGGCCGGGGATCGGGAGAGGGATCGTCGTGGGGGCTCATCGGGGAGAGGGAGGTTGGGGGGCGCAGCAGGCAGCCCTGGGATTCTAGCCCGATCGCCCAGGTCCTCGACCAGAGGCTCGATCCGATCCGGGGGGCCCGCTACGAAGGGGGCTCCAAGCCCCCGAGGAACCCACGATGAGCCTGCCCAAGAACGTGCTGGGAGAAGACCTGGCCCCCTGCTCGAGCGATCCGGTGACCGGCTTCTACCGGGACGGCTGCTGCCGGACCGGCAAGGACGACCATGGCCTGCACCTGGTCTGCGCCGAAATGACGGAGGAGTTCCTGGCCTTCTCGCAGGCGGCGGGCAACGACCTGACGACCCCGGTGCCGGGCTACGGCTTTCCGGGCCTGGTTCCGGGCAACCGTTGGTGCCTCTGCGTCACGCGTTGGAAGCAGGCCCTCGAGGCCGGCGTCGCTCCGCCGGTCGTGCTCGAGTCGACCCACATCTCGGCGCTGGAGTTCGTGGACCTGGACGACCTGCGCGCCCACTCGGTCGTATGAATCGCGCCGGTCGGTCCCGTCCGACCTCAGGTAGGTGACGCACCCACCTCGGTGGAGAAAACGCCACTTACCTGACATGGCTGCGTCTCTTGCGAGCCTGCTAGTTGATCGGGATCTCGTACCAGCGGAGCTCGGTTCCTTGTGTGAAGGTGGCGCCGAGTGCATTGGCCTTGGGCTCGATCAGCATGACCTGCACGAAGGCTGGCACGTCCCGGAACTTGCCGGCGAAGAAGCCTCGCACCTCATGACGGAGCTTGGCTCTGCCACTCTTGTCCACGGATAGGGGGAGGGTCCAATGGGGAGTGACGTGCAGGAAGCAGCCGGGCGCTCCCGAGCCCTTCAGATCCATCGGCAGGCGGAGAGGCGGGGAGCCGAACGGAGGCAGGGCAGGATGGTAGAAGTTGATGAAGGCAAGGGCGGGAGCCGAGGCCGGGGCACCCACGAGCGCGAACTCGAACTGGTACCGATGGGGATCGGTGACTCGGGGCACGGCCGGTAGGGTCGTGACCCTCGCCTTGCTGCAGGCCTTGCCGAAGTACTTGGGGCGGAACCCGGCCCTGAACCGCGAGGCGAAACGGATCTCGAGCTTCCATTCGACGAAGTGGGTCCCTGACTGCTGCAGGAGGGACTGGGTCTCGAAGCGGACGAGGGCTTTCTTCTTCTGCTTGAGCTTCAGGACGAGGGCCTGCTTCCATCTGCCCTGACTGTTGGACCAACTGCGTTTCTGCGAACCCTCGGAGAGTTGGACCGAGAGGCTGGCCCGAGTGGAATCGAGCTGGCTCGGCACCAGGCGGATCTCGAAGTCCTTGGCCGTGGGCGACTGGATCTGGAACTCGTAGCGCAGAGGGCTGAGGCTTCCGTCGGCCTTGGAGCTCGTCTGGGCGGTCAGGCCGGACCGGGCCTTCTCCAGATGGAGGACGTAGAGGGGTTCCAGCGTCACGACCCGCTGTGCGCCATCGCTGCGGTCGGAGAACCGCTGCTGGCCGTACGTCATGACGCCGAGCTTGGTGTCGGTGTAGAGCCTGGCGTCCTTGCTGGGCTTCCGGGTCACCTTGCCCTGATGGGTGTAGGTGAGCGCATTGAGGCTCGATTCGCGGAGCTGGACCTGGGCGTCGCTGGGGCTCGCGAGGGGCAGTAGGGGAATCAGGAAGGAGGGGATCGATGGGCGGTGCATGCTGCACTCCTGGAGGGAGTCGGGGGGCGCGGCGTCCTTCGCAAGAGGGGTACCAGGGAGGTAACAGGGGCCGGAGCGGGCCGAGACCTGCTGCCTGGGAGGGAATCTGGGAACCGACTGTTCCCGATCCGGAACGGGCCCGACCGGCCCGTTGAAGAACCCCAGCGGCGCCAGACCATCGTCTTCCTCGCCCCATCACCACTCGAAAGCCTCGACGGATCCGCTGATTCGCCTGCGTTTTCGAGAGGCGATGGGACGAGGAATCCGACGCCCTGGCATCCACTGGGTTTCTTCAACGGGCTGGTAAGCGACGCACCCGCCTCCGAGGAGGATGCGTCACTGCCGGCGGAACGAGGGGTCAGCGCAGGCCCAGCGAGGCAGGCCCCCCGGTTCCGATGCGGCCCTTCTGATCCATCAGCAGGACCCCGAAGCTGAACTCCAGGCCCTTCAGGCTCGTCGTGAAGGGGCAAGGCGAGAGGGGACGATCAGGCGGTGAGGGCTCGTGGCGAGCAACAAGGACAGCATCGGGGTTCGTGGGGTCGGACATCCTCGAGAGTGCGTCTCCACCCTGCATCCGCACCGTCCATCCCGGGATTCCTCGCAGGCTTCGTTCCTTGTTGCCACTCCCTCCTGGTCGGTCCCGGCATCGCCAGGCGCGGGCAGCCTCAGAAAGGCAGACCGAAGCTGATGATCAGGTTCTGGTCCTCGTCGGAGATCCCGTAGTCGATCCGGAACAGGGCCAGCCTTTCGAGTGCGATGCGCAGGCCGACCCCATAGCTGTCCTTGATCCCCGAGCGTCCGATGTCCGAGAAGCGCGGCGCGACGCTCCCCAGGTCGTAGAACAGTGCGAAGCCGATCCGTTCGATCCGCACCCGATCGGAGATGCGGAAGCCCCGCGGCCAGAACCAGCTCCGCCATTCCGCGCCGATGTGCCAGGCCCACTCGTCGGTCCAACGGTTGGCGATGTAGCCGCGCAGCGTGTCGCTGCCTCCGAGCGAGGGCAGGCTGTAGAAGGGCAGGTCCCCTGCCGTGCCCCCGAGGAAGCCCCCGATCGCGATCGTGTCGGTCGGAGGGTTGGCCTCCTTCTCGTCTCCGCCGTCGTGGAAGAAGGAGGGCACGGGGATCACCTGGCTCCCGTCGATCCCGAAGCGCGCCCCGACCAGGCTGCGGCTCTGCAGCGGGGCCATCGAGGTCCAGAGGCCCAGGGTCGAGCCCTGGTACGGTTGGCTGTTGCTGTCCCGCGTGTTCCACTCGCCGCGCAGCGAGACGAAGAGCATCGAGCGATCGTCGCTGTCGGCGAACTCGGTCGGAAAGGCCTGGTCGGTCGAGGGGATGCTCTGGACCTTGCCGTACGACAGGTTGTGCCCCTCGGCCGTCAGGCCGACGAGGCCTGTGAAGTCGCCCCCGGGCTCGGGAAGGCTCCACTGCCGCGCCACCGAGAGCAAGGCACTCTGGTCGGTGTAGGAGCTCTCGTCCGTGGCCCGACTGTCTGGCCCCAGGCCGAAGAAGCGCCGCGTCAGCGTTCGCTCGTAGCGGGCCCTCGCCGCCCAGAAGCTGCGCTCCTCCTGGATCACACCACCCTCGGGCAGGTCCCGATGCTCGGTCCATCGCCTCCACGAGATCCCGAAGACCTGCTGCTCCTCGGTCGTGTAGCTGGCTGCGAAGTTGGCGAACTCCCGACGGCGCTGGTTGCGGAAGTCGATGTCGGTCAGCACGAGGCCGACCCCCGTGCCGACGTCGCTCTCGAAGAAGACTGTCGGGGTGATGAAGGTCGAGGACCAGAGTCGCTCGAAGACGTTTCCGGGCAGGAGCTTCCCCTCGGGGACGTAGCGCCATCGAGTCGGGTTGGGCAGGTCCTCGGGCAGCCTCGGCTTGGGGATCCGGCCATCGGCATCGATGCCCTGGTCGGGGTCCTTGGGAGGCGGATCGGCCGAGGGACGGGTCTCCTGCGCCCGCAACGGGCCTGCACCGGCGGCGAGGAGCATGGCGAGCAGAATGGCGGGCAGGCCCGGGGTCGGCTTCATGAGGGAGGAGTGGGCTTGGCTCATGTCTTCGGGGGCCTGGCCGATCCAGGCGGCAAGCGTATCGTGGTGGCTTCCGCGCATCGCGACCAAAGCCAGCTCCGACCGAGACCAGCAGATCGTTCGCGATGCCAGGATCGAGGAGGGCGGCATGTCCCCACGACGCTTCACCGGCCCCCTGCGGCTCGTTCGCCAGGCAGGCTCAGGCATCTTCGATGAACCCCGAGGTTGGATGCTCGAGGTCCCGCATTGGATCTGAGGAGCCATCCTCCACAAACTGCGCAGGCATCGGATCCCATACCAGATCCAGCACGGCTACCACCTGGGTCGTGCCCTCGATCCCGAAGAGGTCATCGACCGGGTGCTGTTTCCGTCCTGTGATCCTCGCGTCGTGCAGAACTTCGTCGACCAGGTAGCGCGCCGGCTTCCTGGCTGAATCGGCTTCCGGCATCGCAGCGTCCAGCCCCTTGCCCGACTCCCGACCCCATCCCGAGATGCGCTTCGACCGAGGGCGAGCGCTGGTTTCCTGGTTCCCCCATGGCGTGGTCGGTCCCGAGGCCATCATGGCCTACTACCAGGGCCTGGCCCGGTACCCCTGGGTCTCACGGGCGGATCGCTTCTGCGATTTCAGCGAGATCGAGGCCATGGAACTCAGCTACGAGAGCCTCAAGGGCTTGGCCAAGGAACGGATGCGTCTGCTCGCGGACCATCGCGACCACAAGATCGCGATCTTCTCCTCGCGGGAGATCGCGATCGGTTACGGAAACATGTACGCGAGCCTGATGGAGGAGGAGCCGGTCGAGGTCGGAGTCTTCCGGGATCTCGAGGAGGCGGCGGCCTGGCTCGGTGTGGATGCCTCGCTGCTGCGACCCGAGGCCAGCGCATGAGCCAGGCTGCTGGTGGCAGGCCCTTGGTCCGCAAGCTCGGCCTGAAGCCTGGTATGCGGGCCCTGCTGATCGGCGCTCCCGAGGGCTATCGCGAAGCCCTGGGGGCCGAGGGGGTGGTCTGGCTCCAGAGGGTCGGCAAGGACCTGGACTTCGTCCAACTCTTCGAGACCCGGGAGGCAGCCCTGGTCCGTCGCCTGGGGACCTTGCTGCCCAAGCTGCATCCCGACGGCATGCTCTGCTCTCCTGGCCCAAGAAGAGCTCCGGAGTCCCGAGCGAGCTTTACGAAGACAGGCTTCGCGAACTCTGCCTCCCGCTCGGCATCGTGGACATCAAGGTCTGTGCGGTCGACGAGACCTGGTCGGGGCTCGAGTTCATGGTCCGCAAGGAGCTGCGGGGGAGTTGGCCAGGGTCCTGAGCGAGGTCTCCGTCCCCTGCGCCTCCGACTCAGAACATCACCCGGAGGTACGCCATCAGGCCGTGGTATTCGTACTCGAGCCTGCCCTTGAGCCAGATGTCTCCGGCATCCACGACCGTGCGGAAGCCGTTGTAGCCGATGCCGAGGCCCACATGGTCGAAGGCATCCCAGTCCAGATGCAGCCTCATGTCGACGAGGTGTCCCCTCATCTTCTTGACTTCGACTCGATGCCCATCTTGGCCCAGAGCGTGTGCAGGCCGATGGACGCGCGCCCAGGTCGAACTCGCGGTCGCGGAGGAACTGGTAGCGGTACGCGAGCTTGAGGATGTTCACATCCAGGAGTGCGCCGACCTGCCAGTTGACCTGGAAGGTCTTGCCCTTGAACGCGAGTTCCCGATCCAGCACGTGAGAGGATTTCCTACGGAGGCGGTACCAGCTGAAATCCAGTCGATGCCGACGGGCGCGCTGGTAATTGGAATCGATGCGGACGAACTCGTCTGAGTTGTCGAATCCGAGGTCGTCCTCGATATCGATCTTGGTTCCCAGGCCGAGGGCCTCCGAGTCGAGCCGCACGCTCGAGTCGATCTCGGCACGATCTGGGCCCCCGCGGAGACCTCGAAGCGATGGTCCAGGATCGGGGCATGGCCTTCGCCGTTCTCCTGGTCGACAGAACCGGACCCGGAGTGCGCCGGAGCCTGGATCCTCGTGCCCGTGCAGGACATCGTGATGAAGAGCAGGGCAGGGAGCAGGAGACCCGAGGCGCCGGAGAGAAGTCGCACGGATGGGATCATCGAGGCAGCGAGGGCGGAGTGCAAAACTCGGGTCCGCGGCCCCCCTGGGTCGTGCTGACCGGGGCCTCTGCCGGAATCGGGGCCTGCATGGCGCGGCGCTTCGCGGAGCGGGGGCGTCCCCTGGTGCTGGTGGCTCGTAGGCCCGAGGCTTTGGCCTCGTTGGCCAGAGAGCTCGAGGCCGCGCATGGCGTCGAGGTGATGCCTCTGCCCCTCGATCTTCAGGGGGACGGGGCCCATGAGCGCCTCGCCGACGCCGTCGGGGATCGGGAGGTGGGGACCTTCGTCGCCAATGCGGGCTTCGGACGATCGGGACGCTTCGAGGAGCTCTCGGTCGAGGATCAGGTCGGCATGCTCCGCCTCAACGTCGAAGGCCTGACCCGTGGGCTGCTACGTGCTCTCGCTCGGCGAAGCCCTGTACGAGGAGTGACGAGGGGTGGCGAGGAGCCGGTTTCGCGGGGCCGGCCCGACTCCGAACCTGGTGGTTCGTGCTGCGGGCCGAGCCTTCGCAGACGATCAGGTCGGGCTTTCGCATGCCTTGGCAGGCGGTGATCCATCGGTGCTGCTTCGCAGAGCTGCTCCGCGCGGAGCACACCGGCTCGACCATGGATCCGGCCTTGCTGCCAACCCGAGGTCGGGACCGGCCACGTGCGATTCCCCGAGCAGGCGCAGCCCCGCCCGCAGGCGCCGCCTTGATCAGAAGGACAGGGTGGCCTTGAAGGCCAGGCCCCAGTTGATGACGTTCTTGCTGTTGAGCGGCAGGCTCAGGTCCAGTCCGGCCGTGAAGTCCTTGCGGAAGGACTTGCCGACTTCGAAGGCGAGCCGATGCGAGGCGCGCGTGGACTTGTAGAAGTTCCAGGCCAGGTCGAGGTTGACCGTGGCGTAGCTGAGGAAGATGGCTTCCTCGTTGCGGTAGGTGAAGCGGTTCTGCCAGCGCACCTCGCGGACCTGGATCGGGTCCTGGGTGTCTCGGCCGGGCCGGTGGCCGGCGATGTTGAGGTCCGGGTTGCCGGCGGGGCGGATGCCTCCGAAGGAGTGCATGTACTCGAGCGAGGGCGTGTAGCGGAGCTCCTTGTTCATCCGGAGCTGAGCTTCGCCGCCGAAGCTGAACATGAAGTGCCCGCCGCCGAGGCCCTTGTCCTCGTTGCCGGTCGGAAGGATCAGGTCGGCCTTGGGGAGGATGCCCTCGAGCAGCTTCTGCTCGTCGCTCTCGTACCTGGCCAGGTTGCGGTAGCCCAGGCGAAGGTCGCCGAAGCCGAACTCGGAGCCACGGTGCGAGAGGTTGGACCAGGCCAGGGGCAGGTCCGCACGGAGCATGTGCTTGCCCTCGATGCTGTGGTGGCCGGTCAGGCGGAGCTCGCTGCGGGTTCCTTCGCCTCTGGCCAGGTCCCAGAAGTAGAGCGTGGCCTGACCACGGGTCGCCATCTCGAAGGGGCTGCTGGGGTCTATCCAGCCGGCCTTGGGGCCGACTTCCTCGACTGGCTTGACCTGCCAACCGGACTCGACGTCGATCGGCGAGGGGGGAGTCAGCGAGGGGGGATCCTGCGAGAAGCCGATCCGTGACGGAATCCGGGGCGCCTCCTCCAGAGGGGCCCCGAGACGGACGCGAAGCTCGGGCAGCAGGGGGTCCTGGACGGGCTCCTGGAGTGGAGCGAGAGCGGCGACGAGGGGAAGGGCGAGCAGGCTGGTGATCATCGGGTTCCTCCGAGCGGGATCGTAGGGAGGAGCCCAGCCTTGATCGAGAGCGGCTTCGGCGTACTCCTCGGCCTGCTCACAGCGCGTTGAAGGAGCCCAGCGGCGCCAGGCCATCGTCTTCCTCACCCCATCGTTCCTCGAGAGCCCCGACGGATCCGTTGATTCGTCTGCGTCTTCGAGAGGCGATGGAGCGTGGGATCCGAGGCCCTGGCATCCACTGGAATCCCTCGACGGGCTGTTCAGAGGGCCTCACCCTCCACGCCGCCGTCCCAGCCCGGACTCCACGATGTCGATCCTCGTCTTCTTCCACGTCCTCGCCGCGACCCTCTTCGTCGGCAACGTCATGGTCTCCGCGGTCTGGAAGAGCCTGGCCGACCGCAACGGGAGCCCGGAGGTGCGGGTCTTCGGCAATCGGCTCGTGCTCCTGACCGACTGGATCTTCACGCTGCCCGGTGCCTTGATCCTGATGACCACGGGTCTGCACCGGGCCATGACCGCCTACTCGAGTCCCGAGGTCTCCTTCATGAAGGTCCCTTGGATCCACGCGCCGCTCGGGCTGCTGAGCCTGGTCGGCATCCTCTGGGCGACGGTCCTGTTGCCGGCTCAGCGCAAGATGCTGCGACTCTCACAGGAGGCGCTCGAGAGCGGCGAGCTCTCGCCCGAGTACTCCAAGGCGCGCAAGCTCTGGTTCCGGCTGGGCGGATTGACGACCCTGCTGATCCTGTTCTCCCTCTACTTGATGGTCATGAAGCCATCGAGTTGGAACTGAGGGCTGCCAGGGTCGCAGGACAGGCGGAACCCCGACCTCAACGACCCCTGGAGCCCTGCAGCGGGCTGTTCGGGCAAGGGTGCCGTTCCAGGCTCGTCGGGAGTTTCCGGGGATTCCCTGACGGGAATCCTTGGTCTCGAGCAAGAGAGGGGCGGTCCCCCCCAGTTCCAGCAGGCCATGCCGGGGAACCTTGCTGCCACGCAGGTGGACTCCGCCCCTGGGGGAGTCGCTTTCGAAGTCCGTGGTCGTCCGGCCGCGAAAGAAAGGTCCGTCATGCGTCGCGTACTCCCATCCCTCTGTGCTCCCGTTCTGTTCGGAGCGGTCCTCCAGGCCCAGAGCAGTGTCGTCTCCCCGCCGTTCTTCGAGACGAAGGATGCCCCTTCGGCCTCCTTCTTCCCGTTCCGGGCATCTGAGCTGCCGAGCTACCGCTGGGCGGACTATCTGGAGGTGCACGATCTTCCTTCCTGCCAACAAGAAGGGGAAGATCACCGGAGCAAGGTGGCGTCGGGAGGGGACCTTCAGGGGGAACCCCTACCGGTTGCCGGGCCCTGCCTTCTGGGCGGACATGACCGTAGTGATGTCCTCGGCCGCGGTCCATGCCCGCAACCTCACCAAGATCCTCGACGACAACCACGGCAAGAACCGTTTGGTCGTGATGAAGAACAAGCGGGTCAACTTCAAGAGCATCCCCTTCAACACCAACGTGGCCGTGCAGTTCTTCTCGTTCCCGATCCCCTTCGACAGCGGGAGCCAGCTGACGCACACCGGGGGTCCGGTGGCGCTCCAGGTCGTGGTGCTGGACAACAACCTCTATGACAGCAAGACCAAGACCTATCGGTACCTGCACTTCGATCTCGCGATGAACTCGATCTACGGATCCGGATCGGTCTCAGGGCGGGCCTGCTACGGATCCAACCCGGGCCTGATCCTTTCCTTCGTCGGCTACTCGTACACGCACTACGACACCACACGGAAGATGCATGCGTACTACGCCTCGAGCCGGAACGGTCTGCTGGGGGGAGTCGGGGTCGATCTGATGACCCTCGGGCTGCTTGCCAGTCCGATCCCGCTCCCGGGACACTGCACCCTCTACCTCGACCTCTCGACGATGATCCTCGCGCTTCCGGGCTCGGGAATCATCGGGACGGTGCAGTCGACGAGGTACCACTATCCACCCTCGACGGTCCAGGGAGGCGGGATCCGCTGGTTCCCGGACTCTCCCCTCGTCTCGGGGGCGAGGATCTACTCGCAGAAGGTCGGGATCGATCCCAAGGCCAACTCCATCGGGCTGTCGCTGACCAACGTCTCCAAGCTCGTCTTCTCGGACTATCGCTCGCGAGGCATCGGCTCTCCCGCGTATTCCAGTACCGGCTCAGTGGCAAGAAGCGCTATGCGCTGGCCCACGACACGGGCAACGTGACCTCGTTCACTTTCCGGTGAACCTTCGGGTCGGGGAGCGGAGCCCGTTCGGAGGACCGCTCCCCTTCGATCCGCCGGGCTGCTTGTTTCCACGCCCTGATAGGAACCCTTAACAGCCCGTTGAAGAACCCCAGCGGCGTCAGACCATCGTCTTCCTCGCCCCAGCACCCCTCGAAAGCCTCGACGAATCCGCTGATTCGCCTGCGTTTTCGAGAGGCAATGGGACGAGGATCCGACGCCCTGGCATCCACTGGAGTTCTTCAACGGGCTGTTAAGCGGGATCCTAGCCGCAGCAGCTCGCCCCCTGGCTTGCCATCCACCCCCGCCAGGCGAGCATGCAGGCCGCCAGGAGCAGCGTGCAGCGCTGGATCCACAGCATCCCTCGCGGCCCGAAGCGCGCATGCATCCAGCCCAGCTGATGCTGGGCCAGGAAGAGCAGCGTGATCGAGCCCAGCGCGAAGCCCCCCATCAGCGCGGCTCCCCTGAGCGGCGAGCCGGCGACCAGGGCACCGGCATAGATCATGTAGAGCGGTCCGCAGGGCAGCAGCGGGGTCAGGGCCCCGAGGAGCGCGGCGCGGGCTCGGGGATGCAGGCGGGCGGCGCGTCGCGAGGCCTCGCCGTACCAGTGGCCCAGGCCGGGGAGCCGGGTCAGCTGCTTGTCGAGCCCGAAGGCGAAGAGCAGCAGGAAGCCCGCCAGCAGGAAGGAGAGCAGCGGGGTGTCTCCGAGCAGACCCCGGGTGTCCAGGAGCTGGCCGAGCCCGCCAGCGAAGAGGCCGACGGAGGCGTAGGCCGTGACCCGAGCCGCGTGGTAGGGCAGCAGCACGCCCTTCATGCCGAGGAAGCAGCCCGCCAGGGGCCCGCACAGCCGGCACAGTGGAGACTGTTGGCGCCTCCGGTGACGATCCCTGCGACGAAGGGTCCGCTTGCGAGCAGTTGGGCGACCTGGGACAACATCACGCCGCTTCGTGGAATCAATGGAGATCGAACAAGAGAACGCCGCCCCGGAGGCCTGCCGACACTGTGGGCTGCCGGTGCCGAGGACGACCCGCTTCCCGGGATTCTGCTGCCCGGGATGCCATCAGGTCCACCGCCTCCTGCACGAAGGTGGCCTCGAGGGCTTCTACGAGCTGGGTGGGGGCGAAGGCCTGCCGGTGGGCCAGGCTCCCGAGCCCGGCCGGCACGACTGGCTGGCCGAGGCCGAGGAGGGCTCCGCCCAGGGTCCGATCGTCCGGATGCGGCTGGATGTGCAGGGGATCCACTGCGCGGCCTGTGTCTGGGTCCTCCAGGAGCTCTGGCGCCGCCGGGAGGGCGGCCTCTCGCTCCAGATCAACCCGAGTCTAGGACGGGCGGAGCTGGTCTACGACCGCGACAAGCTGTCGCTGGCGACCTGGCTCGAGGATGCCGAGCGGCTGGGCTACCGCCTGGCACCCGCCAGCAAGGCCACGGCATCGGCCGAACGGGGCCTCCTGCTGCGGCTCGGGCTCTGTGCCGCGCTGGCCATGAACGCGATGATCTTCGCTGCGGCGCGCTACTTCGGGCTCGGTGAGGAGGGCTTCGCGGATGCACAGGAGCAGCAGGTCGACGAGCTCTTCCGCTGGCTGTCGCTGGGGATCGGGACCCTGGCCGTCGGAATCGGGGGGCCGGTCTTCTTCAGGACGGCCTGGGCCGGGCTGCGCCGTCGGGTGCTGCACCTCGACCTGCCGATCTCGCTCGGGTCCTGTTGGCCTACGGGGGCTCGGTGCTCTGGTTCTTCACGCAGGGGGACCATGCCTACTTCGACACGGTCACGATCTTCGTGACCCTGATGCTGAACGGGCGCTTCCTGCAGGAGCGGGCCCTGCGTCGCAATCGGGACTACCTGCTGCGCAACGACGGCGCCGAGCATCTCAGGGCTCGGCGATTCCCGAGGCTCGATGCTTCGACGACCTCCGGCGTGGTGCCTGCCGATGCGGCATCTGTCGTAGAGACAACCACCGAAGAGACGACCACCGAGGAGGCGACCGCCCAGGAGGCGGCTACAGGACCGGCGAGTACCAAAGCGGCGGCCGCCGATGCCGCGCCTTCGAATGCCGCGACCACCGATGCCGGCCAGCTGGCAGCCCGTGACCAAGCTGGATCCGCCGCGACCGCGAGCCTCGAGGAGCTCGCCGTCGGCGACCGTCTCTGGCTCGTGCCCGGGGATCTCGTGCCCCTGCGTGCGATCCTCCTGGACGATGCACGGAGCTTCAGCCTCGAGTGGATCGATGGCGAATCCGAACCGAGGCAGCACGAGGCCGGGACCGAGATCCCGGCCGGGGCCGTGCTCGTGGACGAGCGACCGGTGCGGATCGAGGCGCTGGCCGACGTCGAGGCCTGGGCCTGTTCGAGCGACTGCGTCAGGTCGAGGATGCCGAGAAACCTCTGTTCCTGAGCGGGTTCTGGGCCCGGATCAACCGACTCTACGTGGCCCTGGTCCTGCCGCGGCCACGCTCGGCGCCGGACTCTGGTTGGTCCTCGACCCCGCACGGGCCCTGCCGGTGGCGATCTCGATCCTGGTCGTGACCTGCCCCTGCGCGCTGGGCATCGCGATCCCGCTCTCCCTGGATCTCGCCCTGGCCGGGCTCAGGCGACGGGGGATTTTCGTGCGTCGCGCCGAGGTCCTGGACCGCGCGCGGCAGTGGGAGCGGGTCTTCTTCGACAAGACAGGGACCCTGACCTGGGGGGGGCTGGTGGCCGAGCCCGATCGGCCGCTGCCCTGGGAGAGCCTTCCGGCGCTCTCGACCCTCGTGGCCTCGAGAGTCGGCATCCGGTCAGTCAGGCCATCGGGCGGGGCCTGGGAGAAGCACGCCTGATCCCCGGTGCGCAGGTC
>WURV02148344.1:0-17864 GCA_011762755.2 Epimenia babai | reverse complement strand
GTCGCTGCCATTCTCACCGGAATCAGCGTCCCAGCTATGCTACTGCACTGTGACATTGGGCCGGTTGCCGGCGTCAACGCTAGGTATAGTCCATAGCCATTTCACGAGGTTATAAAACATAATATATAAAAATAAAATAATTGCTTATTAGACTAGACCCAGCTAATATAATTATGTGTAGACAGTCTTACTAGTTTTCAGATAATCGTATAGCGCTGGCTGATAGGTATTTCTCATTCTGTTTGAGCTCAAATTGGGAAATGGCGAAAATGACTAGGAAATTATAGGACTGGTAGGCCTACTTCATTGTACCAAATATTGTATTTCGTGGGACAACTGAAATCTCTTCCGGGGTAAACTATTTTTATGCGCACCACCTTTTCGCAATGGAATAGCTTGAGTAATACAGAATAATACGATTATAGTGTTTATGTTTTAAAACAAAACGCATAAGTAAAGTTATAATATTTTTTTCAAGAACGCAAAGAACCCCTGAAATCGAAAACGAAACCCCCCTTACTTAAAGTTGCTCAAAACGTAAACATATCTTCCCCGTCTTACAAAAAAAAACAAATTATAATCTATACGTCATGTATCCACGTGGCTACAATTTTAATCCTTACAAAATGACGACTTTCATTAAAATGATAAATCTACAAACTATAGATTCTAAAACTATACATGCAATTCTCAATCTAATAATTCTAAATATAAGACACGTCAATGTCAAAATAAGAAAAGCCGGGGTCTAAACTAAAAACTACACTGAGGTCTAAACTACACTAAAGGTTAAAAGCAGCAACTTCTAATAGAAGTATCACTACAAAATTGTTGACAAAGGGGCTTTAGTGTACTTTAGACCTCAGTGTGGTTTCTAGTTTAGACCCAGGCTTTTCTTATTTTGATATTGACGTGTCTTATATTTAGAATTATTAGATTGAGAATTGCATGTATAGTTTTAGAGTCTATAGTTTGTAGATTTATCATTTTAATGAAAGTCGTCTGACTGTCAACACCAACAGTTGTGGTAACTTGGGTGGACTCACCCAGCGCATCGTAAATGTCTTGCACATCACTGCCGGCTAGATGAAGCAGTAAGGCTTGTTTCCGGTCGTCCTCCTGGATGTTTGTAGCCCGTAAATATACTCCAAAACTCTTCATCCACTTCTTCTAGCGAATAGCCTGTGACGTGCCTTGCACTATGAAAGGTTCTACGGTAGGCAGTTGAAGGGTCATCCTCGTCGCCAATATAGTGTTTATGTTTTAAAACAAAACGCATAAGTAAAGTTATAATATTTATTTCAAGAACGCAAAGAACCCCTGAAATCGAAAACGAAACTCCCCTTACTTAAAGTTGCTCAAAACGTAAACATTATAACGATGGAATAATCAACCAGATCATTACTTATAAAATGATACATCGTCACTGAAAGTTGTCGGGAAGTTTCATACTGTAGGACAAGGTCAGTATTGTATTTTTGTACTCAGCGCGGTGGCACTAACGAACGAGTGTAACGACGCGTGTAACTGTACGTTAGAGGTCTTCACACCAGTCTGTGATGCCGGTCTGACTTACTTCTCAGCGTGTCATGCTGGCTGCAGGGGCGACACGACGATCAAAACAAACGACTCATCTCTTACGGTATGGAGTTTGTATTTGAGAGCGGGGGATTATATCTCGTAGTCATGATCCATAGCACCGAAAAATGATTGTTAAGTGCATTTAAATTCAACCATAGATTGGAAGATATCTCTTGAATAAAAATGCAACACCTTAGAATCCCAATGCTGCTCTGTAGACAGAATTATTCATTTTTAATATCTTTTTTTGTTCAGGTAAATCGAATTTAGGTCGACTTTTTATACTTTAGAAACACATTTTATTGTACGTTATAACTAATGAGTGTAACTAAAGTTGACTATCCGATCGTACGTTGCCGTGTGGTCGTGGTCGTAAACAAAACATCGTCGGTACTGCCGATTGATGTGAGAGTTATATTTGATACAAGTGTCCGGAACACAAATAAATCGAGAATTTATCTTGAAAATACTCGTGATGTGTTGAAGTAGATGAATAAATGTAAGATTTCCTATTTTAATATAGACAGATACAAAGAGAGATAGATACATAGAGAGATAGAGCGATAGAGAGATGGATACATGGAGAGATAGATAGATGGAGAGAGAGATAGATAGATGGATGGATGGATGGATGGATGGATGGATGGATAGCTAGGTAGGTAGCTAGGTAGGTAGGGAGGTAGGTAGGTAGGTGGGCAGGCAGGTAGGTAGGTAGGTAGACGGATAGGAGTTTTTATTAGGAAATTAATCCAATTACAACACATTGTAATCATACTACTCAGGCGGATATAATAGTATATAAATACAAGATGGGGTTACATTTATTATATATGTCCCATCAATCCCGCCGTTTTGTCGCATATCCCGAAGGTTAATCGGTTTCCAGGATGAGATACTCGATATTCACTGAATATCAAGCATAATTTCACACACGTCAGGTTGCATAAAGGATAACTAATAGATCTATAGAGGTAACGTAGAGTTACTATTGTCTTATGGAACTCCTCTTTTTATTGTGATAAGTCTTCATTTAGCCATCGCGTCATCTAGAAAGGTTTTCACAGCATGTTCATATCCTCTACTTCCCTAAATATAGAGATGTAAGATGCCGTGTTAACCACAGTATATCATAGGAAAAGTGGGGTCAGCATCATGGTCACCAACACCGTGATGATTAGGAAAAGCTTCCGTATACAGGTATACTTTATCCGCTGTAATCCTTATTTTCATGGAGAACGATTTAACCACGATGCCATACTATCAATGTTCTCTCCGTCGCATTTTGTAGACGTACCTAAACTGCGCTTGTACCGAAAGCCATAAGGCCGTTGAGGGTTTCTGTCTCACCAACTGCCCCATCTGGATAGCTTTTATCGTTTTGCTCGCCCTTCCCGCTCTCGTGGGTGGTCTCCAGGACGCGCCAAGTACAACCAATATACTAAGGTTGGTTTTTGCGTATTTATTAGACACATAAAACCGAATCACAATCACTCTCAGGAGTCATCTTTTTCGAGGTGCTCGACAACTTCAAAAACAATTATCGTGATATGTTTGGTTTTGATCGTATTCAGTACACACAGCCTCATAGAATCACCTGTCTTAAACGGCTGTTAATGTAGTTTCAATATCATTGCATGCGGTCTGCCCAAATTAGGTAGTTTCCACGACTGTCCCTCACCCTAATGACTGAGGCTAATCCGGTCGTCGCGTTAACCACAACATATCGAGGATAGATTTGTATATTTCCAGTCATAGCCATGACGAGTTTATTCCAGCCTATTGCTATAAAGATCTTTGAGGTGGTCATTTCCGACGTTAACATCGACGTGCCCCGAATTCAGTCGACTTTTTGTCGCTATTCTATGGGATGCAGTCAGTCGGGTGGTAGGAGAATAGGACTCGTAACCGATAGGCCACGGGTTCGAAACCGTCCACCGTTCAACTTCTATGCGATGATTCTGCGATGATCATCCGCAAATCATTTATCCCCCATTGATGAAGTAAACCCGTCTCCAAAATGAGTGGATGCTTGATATTATCCTTGGTGGGGTGATGTGCGAGTGTCAAAGGTATTTTTTATATGCGCTGAATAGCTGCCAAAAACATTTCGTTGTAAATCGCATCTGTGAGCCTTTATTGGCTGATACTTGCGGTCTAAAAATTTATGTTGTACTTTACCTAATTCCCCCATTACACCGAATGCGCTCACCGCCACGTGCAATTAAACTCTCATATTGCTTTCTCCATTTGTCCACCCACACACGGCAAACTTCATGGACCTTAAGTACACTTACAGGTCGGTGAATCGGCGAGATAAAGCCATTGGTCTCGGCCTTATGACGTTAACCGGTTCACTTATCAGTGAGTTTTATCACTGTTAATCAGCATATCTGTATCAGTGCGTATTTAACAGTGTGTGTGTGTGCGTGCGTGCGTGCGCGTGCGCGTGCATGCGCGCGTTCGTGCGTGTGAAAAATTAGGTCTTTATCATTATTCTTTCCTTCCATAATTTAATAATTTAATTCCACATGTATTTGTTACCAGTTAGATGACAGGAAAGTGATAGCCGATAAATGTGTACCGGTGAAAAGTTTTTGTGACGACTTAAATTAATACGCAGTGGGAAAGTAAATTTGTGATTGGCTTACCATCGCCTGTTATGGAGCTGCCATCGCCCATAAATCATCGCAAACCGTCATTTAAAGTGCGGGATATGAATGACAAATTCACTTTCACAACTACGTTTCATCAGTTTGTCATCTCTTATATTTTCAACCCGTGGTATATATTTTTTTAAAGCCGTGATTTGCTGCAGCTGTTTCACTTCGCATTACGTCACCATTTTGCAGGTATTGGCAGTCCGTCGGCCATTGGTGCTATCATAGATTCGGCATGTAGAGTATGGGGGCAAGACTCATCGGGGTCGCGGGAGAACTGCTGGATCTACGATTACGCGGATTATAGATTGAGATACATGGGAACTAACTTTGGCATAAACTGTTCTCTATTACTTACGTACGCAGCTGCCTATGTACTGACACTTAGAGATCCCGACAAGACAAGACCATTACCCCGGACCCGCATAAACGATAATGCCGATGACACTGAGCCGTTAAACCCTCGGACGTAATATAAACATTCAATATTTTTCATTGGTTACTTGTGATATTGTACGTTCCGCGTATAGTCGAGTATATACCTTTTTTCGTATTCATCCAACAGTTTGTACATCAACACAATTTGACGTCTCCAGATGTCATGGCAAGCCCAGAAACCGGAAATCTGGATTGAAATACTTTGCGTTCAGAAGATAAGTCTAGTCAACTACTCCTTCGAAAATCATTTATCCCAAAAGAGACACTTTTCAAAACCAGCTATGATGACGATCAACCATAATTGGTGGAGGAGTATATTGGATTTATTGATTTATAAAATTGACTTTTATATGATGGAGGGGAAATGTTAAGTGATGGCGTTACGTTTTTATTTAATGATAATCACACTTTAGATATTGCGAAGCATATCATAAGTAAATCCAGAACTGAATCCAATGCCAATGGTTCATCATACCATCTCATCCTGTTGTTTTCCTCTAGTCGGAAGGGGAATCCCCTCGCATTCAAATCCGCTTTTTTGCCACTGAGCCGCTGGAACGACGGAAAATATCTGAATAACTGTAGCTACGTGGCAAATGATAATTTATAATGATCCTGAAATTTCCATTTAATTTCCATCTTAGATCCTCATCGTATCGTTTAACTGCCATGCTATGTAGTACCACGTGACCTTAGCTTTCCTCGTAGAATGACCATCAACAGCGGTCTCTTGCACTCTGTGTTATTTAATAATAATCTCGTTTATATGAAAATTAAATCCATACTAATATTTCCATATCGACGAAGGCAACAACTAAGAAATTGTCTTACGTCATAGTATAAAATCCTAGCCATTGCAGACAAGGGACGTAACATCATGAATAAAGTCTTGACAATGAAAATTATCTCCCGAAATATTAGACCACAGTCCGTTCACTCCTTGCACCTTGCATTTTAGTCACAATTTTCATATCCGGCCTTTAAAAGGCACAATTTCCTCTGTGATAGGTCATGATAGCTATAGAAAGTTTATATAGTAATGCGAAAGTCTGTTTTAAGTATAATCACATAATAGGCATATTTAATTAACAAACAATACAACACACAATTCCATTTTTACAGTATAAATACCTCTGTGCGCTCCTTCAATATACTTTGACTGAGATTTTTATCCATGTTAGTTGTTTTTATTATTGTAAAGTGTTGTAAATAGTACTGTAGACCTTAAATATTAATTACTTTGTTATTTCAATCACCAAGATTTTTTGAGACCTTATCTTCATGCCTCCAAACTACGCAATTTATGAACAAGATATGAACAAACAACTGGCTTCAAATTTTCCGGCCGAATAGTAAGAGTTAGGAAGATAGAGCCTGAGTTAGGTAGGTAGAGCTTGAGTTAGGAAGATAGAGCCTGAGTTAGGAAGATAGAGCCTGAGTTAAGAAGATAGAGCCTGAGTTAGGAAGATAGATCCGGAGTTAGAAAGATAGAGCTTGATTTAGGAAGATAGAGCCTGAGTTAGCAAGATAGAGCCTTAGTTAGGAAGATAGAGCCTGATTTAGGAAGATAGAGCCTGAGTTAGCAAGATAGAGCCTGAGTTAGCAAGATAAAGCCTGAGTTAGGAAGATAGAGCCTGAGTTAGGAAGATAGAGCCCGAGTTAGCAAGATAAAGCCTGAGTTAAGAAGATCGAGCCTGAGTTAGGAAGATAGAGCCTGAGTTAGGTAGGTAAAGCCTGAGTTAGGAAGATAGAGCCTGTTCGAAAGGCAACTTGATAAATTCTCACTGTCTGTTCGCTGAATAAGACGTTCCGTGTAAATGCTGATCATTCTTCTGATCATACAATGAGGGCATATTGTAGAATGTAGGCATCGTCTTGTCACAATGACTAATGGATAATATGGCACTAAAAATAAAACTTGGTTAGCTTATCACTAATAAACCCAATATTACAGCCAACCATATTCAGAGAATGAAAAATTTGTCTTTCGATACAAGAATGCTAAAGAGACAAGACACTGTGAACATTGAAAATATATCCAGTGTGTGTTTGTTCTAAAGTTGCGAGAAAATACATGACCTTATATGTAGTTAAAACAGTCAAAAATACCGGAAATTGTACATCAAAGTGGAGCACATTGAACCTGGATTATCGTATCTTATAGTTGACATCTAATTACGAACCTCCGACGATGGGATAACCAGTTAGATCAAGCGACATGCATTCATCATTAGCGACACGCCAAGTGGTATTCAGGGGCGACCATTCTTATACTCCGATCATAAAAGCGAATGAGCTAGCGTTCGTTTTCGTTCTTCGAGTACTAAGACAGGATGATTTCGAAACCCATAAAACTTTCATAAAAAATGTCTGTGATATTATGTAAATTATTCATCGAATATTTGTATCGTATACCCGATCATACATAATGTTTCAAATGTTGGATTTATAATTTGCTGCGATGAAACAACAGCAATCGGGGGAAAATGACTCGCTGAGCTTTATAACTTTTTAAGTGAGAGGCTGCCCAGATGCGTTCCGACCTACAACTCTATGGTAAATCGTCGTAGGATGGTCAACAAAAATCTTAAAATATTTAAAAAGAATCGCTAGAGTCACGAGGCTGACGCTATAGCTAACTCGTTGTTAGCAGGTGATGACGAATTGTTTTGGAATTTCAAGAAAATAGGCGTGTCTGGTGATAGGTGCGTGGCTGAGATGTGGAAAGCCCATTTTGACGGTATCCTCAACTGTAACGACAATGAATCTTTGAAAGAATGTGTCTTAGATTATCTTCTGGTTAACAATCAGTTTGACCCTGCCATATCTGTTCATAATCGCGAAGTTAGCTAAATTATGCCAAAATTGAAGTTAGGTAAAGCTGCTGGACTAGGCGGCCTTCAAGCTGAGCATCTGCGTTACAGCCGTGATATTATTTGTGTGTTATTGTCGCTGTTATTTGGAACCCGTGACCGTTTAGTTATGAGTCTTGTGCCATTTTCACTCGACTACATGTTTTATTAACTCGAAGCTCTATACTCTGGAGTAACCCAGGGTTATGTAGTCTTAAATTGAATATGACACCCGTAGACAAGTACGGCGCATGAAGAATTCGACGGATAAAGCAGTGCCGGACTCTAGCCGAATGCACGGCTCGTCAAGCCGAAGATTCGGCTGCGAGAACGGCTGCCGTACATGGTTGATTTATACGTCGTATTTCTCATGCACCCGACCTCGTGCGGCTTGAGTTCGACGTATAAAGTAGGCCTAATCAGTAATCAGTAAGTAACCTTTCAGTGTTACGCAATTTTGGTTATGTTTGGCCAATCTTTCTCTCACGTGTTTTATCGTTTTTGTGAACTTTTGCCCTTCCTTATGGCTCCAAAACGCAATACCGTACAATACCTTACAGTACAGGGCGTGTAGAGTACTTTATTACACTAAATTCGACTTACACCATGGTGTAAGAACGGATCTACGACGTAAGTCGAGGACACACCCCTGTAGTGCCAAACCACTATTATTGTCGTCACTGACCTGTTGTTACGCGAGCAGATCGGATGGACAACGGCGAGATAGCGGTCAATAGCGATAGCCATGAGGGTGAACACACTGACTGCCATCGTGACGACCATTAGGTAGGTCACTATCTTACCTAGCAAACGAAAGAAAACAATCGATGAAATCTGTTAATGTGTAATAAACGACCAGTTAATTCTGTTCTTGCTGTAGGCGATATAATGTGACGTTTTTTCGTGCAGAGAGCGCTTCCAACCCGTGCGCCGATGGAGGGTCAGGGTAGCCATTGCGGTGTGGTTCGGTTAGGGCTTTTCCCTCTGACGTTCCTGTGCTTTAGATACTTTATGAATGGTCTCTATGTCGCCTATCCCCCATGTGTTCATCTCATTGTAAATAACCGTTAATTATTATAAATCTAGGGGACTGTGCGGCATACGTTGCCTCTCTTTTGACGTTTGGAACTGATGGCGTGAATGGAAGGTCAAGTGTCTGCCAAGACTAGGTGGGTTCCCCCCACCCCTTATAAATGAGGCTAATGAATTTGTCGCGTTAACCACGTCTATAGGCTAGCTTTGTAAATGGTGTAAAGGGACACGAATGGCCTAAACAACAATAACCTTAGTAATCAACTTATAACTACATACATACATGCATACATACTGATCGGTTCAATATATTAACCAATTAATCAAAGTTATTTACTCTTTTACAAGTTAAATTTGTTGAAGCTCAATGAAGCTCAACTTCTATTTTATTGGAATCAACTTTTGTACATAACTTGTAAATGTATTATTACTTCTGGAAGTATACTTATATTCCCAGAAAGTCAAGATTACTATAAATTTATGAAACATGAATATAATAATACATATTGTTCAATTCCAATCATTAATTCTAGATCATTCAAGTACACAGGGTGCTAACCAGTTAACCAGGTACATTATTATTATTTTTTGAGCGTGTAAATCATCACAATATAACAGGGGGTGCCTTAAACAACTATTGCACTTCTGGCACCTCCTTTCAACACAATTTCATGTAAACATTAAGCATTTGTTAACTTGTCTACTTGATACATGTACATACACGTGTGTAAATATCTCTATGTACTGTACTCGTGTCTACTACTGTATTATGCTGTATATAATTGTGAATATTGTTTTAGTGTCTTATATCATACCATTGTGTTTTCATAAATGTGTTGAAAACCAGCGGTTGTTGCAAGACACACAGCCACGTCACTCCGATCGCCTTGACTAAAGTAAAAAACCGACTAACCAACCAGCTTACCCACGGATTGATCTATCAACCCGATGTGTTCTACTCGCTGTCTCACTGACTGACTTAGTGACTCATTCATCGACGGACTACCTCACATCTTACCGGTCAACTTAACCGACGTATCGTTCGAATTTTACTGCAAATTGATGCGTTTCAGTACTCACAAGAAACATCTGTAATTAGACGCTACAGTCTCTTTTGTACAGAATTGAAATAAACAGACCAATTGGGTCTCAAGAGGATTGGAATGGAATGATGAAAAGACAGGTAACCTAGGAATGTGATACCCAAGTGATTCTTGCACGCACCAGAAGACTATCATTATGGACATCGTAACGTACAAAATTTGTCGTGTGAGCGGGGTGGCTCGCAATCAGGAGAATACGACGAACTTATCAACACAGCATTCTGACAGAAATATAGCTAATAATTATTTAGCGCTGCTGAAAGGATGCGTACGTGAGGATATTAATTTAGTCGGAAGATGTTTATGGTCATATGAAAAACATTGCGCCTGATAACCACATGCCCTACCACGGTATCGTTTATGGTACTTTATGGTACGTATTAAGCGAATTAATCGATGTGTAAACCGGTGGATATAAATCGATCAAATTTATTATTCGGTACGCTGTATAAGACGGTACCGTATATACATCGATGAAAATTTGTAGAACGTGGTTCTAGACTCACGTCGATTTTCTTTATATATTTCTTCTGTTCCCTAAAACAATATTCTAGGCTTACGACGACTTTTTAAATTATATTTAATTTGTTTCGTAAAACATTGATTTATGTCCAAGTCGACTATCTATATATAAATGTTCTACTCGTATTCTTGAATCAATAAAATGTATATTATTATTATTCAGAAACTATCAATGTTGTGTTATTTTGGTTAAGAACAGAGGAATTTGTTCCATTTGTAGAAATAGATATGAGCTGCAGGTTACATTCGTCGTCTTAAATTGTTAATGTAAATTAATTATAAATAACCATGTGATTGTTTCGTATTGTAAGATAGTTGGCATATTTGTCGTTGACACTTACAAGCGATTTCTCCGAACGGCCAGAACATGAGCTTCTCGAATACGGTGGAGGTGACGCAGACGAGAAGAAACATGAGATCGGCGGCCGCGAGATTTCCCAGGTAAATGTTTGTGACGGTTTTCATTGGTCCGACGCGATAAATGACGTAGATGACTAACGCATTGCCCACAGTTCCCACAAAGAAGATAACGCCGTATGTTATAGGAATAAATCGCTGTTCGAACGAAATGCTGCTTCCGCTGGGATCGTAGACAATGTCCGAGCAATTGCCATCGGCGGCCGTCTGGTTGTAGTGTGTGTTTTCGAAGCAGATGTCATCCTGCGTCCAATGAACTGCTTCGTCCATAGTTAAGTTACGTCTGATGGTGCGGCTTGGGACGCATGAGCTACAAAACAAAACACACATGTTAACAATCAAGTCATCATTGACCTATAATGACACGGGACTACCTAAAAACCCCACTTAGGTTTAAAGACGGCAAGACGTCATAGGAAGATATATCAAAGTTCACTTTCCCTGTCAGTGCCATTTATCTTTGTGGTCCGGACTGACTTTCAGGGGTCATTTCTCCTTTATCTGTAACAATCTCGACTGTTGCGATCGATATTAAGTATATTGAGGAATATTTGTACGAATACAAGGAAAGGACGCAATATTAATTATCTGGTAATTGATGCTTTTATCGCATGGTTTACATCATGGCGCTCGACCACCTAGGAAATTCGATTTCTCCTAGCTGTAACTTAATAAGAAGCCAACACGAAATCTCTCGTCAAGCGCAATCGGGCACGTCCATTCGCAACTAAAATGCTTACTTTAATTGACCTTCCAATAGTCACAAAATAAATGAATGGTTAGTGTGGGTCTCTTACAGCTGTCTCTATTTTCAGTGTTGTAACAATAGATAACTCGCTGCTGAGCAAGATTCAAGATGACGCGGACGAGACCCAGTGAATTTGAAATTGTCATCTATTTATTCCAGGCGTCCATTAAATAAAAAATGTCCATGTACTCCTTATCCGTTTCGTACATTCGTTATATATCAAATCTGCGAAAACCAGTTGGGTTTAAGACGTAATTTAAGACTTGGTCCTGAAAATTGATTGTGCCATGTATGACTTACGCGTCCGCGTGTGAAGCTCATGCAAGTACGAAGCGCTAACTTGGTCATATAACGAGATATATGACGAAGTGACTTGGTCATATAAAAAATATATGATGAACTAAACTCCCTATGATATAAATCTGGTTTAATGTCACCAATGAATGGACTATAGTAGCGGTTACGACTGTGATATATGGACGTATGAGACGTATGCGAGTATAGCGAAGATGTACGAAATAGACCCTGCACAGATATTTATGTTTCCAAGAAAATAAGACTTTGCTATAAAATATTTCGCCTAGATCACGTTCATGTAATGAAACCTTCACCACGATATTGTCTATCGTCACACCAGACGACTCGATTGTCTTAATACGTGTGGGCCGTTTCAAAAATTTCAGATTACTATCATTCAATTTAATCAGGGTGACATCCATACATAATACATTTCGAGTAGCTGTCAAATTGTCTCTATGACATCGTAGGAATATTGAACAGTCACTAAATATAGACGCTTTTTCAAACTATCCTTCTTAATAATATTAATTACAGGTCCGATAAAATAAAGAGTAGAAGGCCAAGAATTGATCCCTGGGAAACTCCGCAACCGACACGTGATGATAGAACATAGTTTACAGTAAGAATCCTTAAAGGAAAAGATGAATATGATGTCGTCCACGTGATGGCATTTCCCGATATATATAACACACAGACGGCCGACTAAATGCGTTTGATCAACAACATCCAAATTACCAGGGAGGTAAAGTTGCAAAGTAAGAGGGAAGTCTTGCTGAAATCAGCGTGACAGATAATATTATCGCAAACAAAGTGTAAAGCGGACGTAGCTGTAGCCACATCGATATACAGACTGATTCAAATCACACAACTGATTCCAATTCTCATACAATTGTTCAAAACATCCCACTCAGAAAGTTTAGATATTCGCAAAAGCGAATACTAGCCTTCAGCTATGGAGATTCTTCGTGTTTACTGATGGCTGAGAAATACCCCGGACAACGGCTCGGTTCTAAACATGGTTAAATTTACCACTGGACAATGACACATTAATAAGTCGAACAATATATGGAACAATGGCTGTTGAACATTGACTCAAGATATTCCCGAGAATTGGATCACGAGACTCCGACGTGCGCAATTTGGTAAACCACAAAATGCATCGTCTGTCGTGACATCACTGAACGACGTGAACGTTTTACAAGTAACGGGAGTCACGACATGTTTATTACTCTTAGATAAGGTTAACCGGACACTTGTTACTTTCTGGTCGAAAACAAAATTCATTATCTCTCAAAATCCGTGTCTCTAATTAGAAACAAGTCTTGGATATTTGTCTTTTAATCAACGAGACAGAAATTTATTCACCCCAAATGTCTGGAATTATAGTTCTTCAATAGGTGTATAAACACACACCTAAAAGACTGAAATATTGTAGTAGTAAGTCGTTATCAAATCACGGTTTTTGAAACATATCCTTCATCAATTCCATAGACGAAAGCTAGTTGAAATGGTATACTGATATATTTCGTCGAATGCCCCCCCCCCTCTTTGCAGCTCTTTCCACAATCACACTCGTCCCTCCGGGAATTCTCGGTGCGCTTCAGTGGCCGCCCACTCAATCACGCGCTCATTTCAAAGGCTCACGTACTGTGTACGAATGCATACACCACAATGGCCTATCGTGTCTCTAACTATACCTACCCGTCAAGGAAAATGAACGGACCACCAGACATGGCGGAACATTCGCATCGCAGCAATTTATATCTGGTCACTGCACGCCCCACCAAAACGTCACGTTAGCATCCCTCGCGACTCTGATGAGGTCAACGACAAGCTATGACGAGATAGAAACAATCATCTTGTTTTTCTGCTATTTTCCGCGACTGTAATTATGAGCTGGCTGAGTGAAAACGGTGTCTTCGATGGCATTCGCAGCTCGCGAAAAAAATATAAAAATTCATCTCACGAGTCATCAAATATTTCTTTAATGTTCTCGGGTAATTCGAAATTGTAGACGTCGACTTGGATGGTGTATATATGCCATTATGACAACCCCTCGCCAGAATGTACGGATAATTACACGTTATTTTGTTATATTGATGGATTTCTGTCGTTTAGAATGGCATACAAATATGACCTTCATTCTGTGACAACTGAGCACACTTTCTCCCCGGGGGTGTGTTTTCAGGATGTCAGTACATATCACTCCATCGCGCATGAAGCTTTTGGCGACGTAACTTTTGTCGACGATTTTAAGGTGTCAGCGTTACTCAAACATTAATTATAGGTGTCAGACCAGTAAAATTCGTAGCTGTTCGTCGACCATGTTCACCCGAGGTGCTACAGTATCTAATTTTCTTTGCCGTAAAAACAGCGTGAAAATGTCGTTCTCCAATTCTCTAGTTTTTGAAATCCCAGTCAAAACAATCGTTATTGAAAAAACAAGTCGAAATTGCAGTTGAAATAACCTATATTGAAATGTCAATAGTACAAATCTTCAGCATAAATTTGCGAATAACTTTTTAATACTAACTTTCAAATTTGTATCGTGAACCACTGCTTTATCGTGCTCGGACCATTGGTCACAGAGGCATCGCGTTTAGACTCATGAGAAGCAATTCAATCAATTCATCATGGTATATTAACGAGTTAGTTAGTTAGTTAGTTGGCTAAGAATGCCCTGATCACTAAAGTAATCGTTTCTAGGCCATTCTTGGCCCTAAACAATTGCTCGCCTATCAATGTGTTTAACGCGACAAATTTATTGTTTAGCCTAACTTATAAGTGGTGGAGGATATACATGCTCTGAAGGACCCACCGAGAATTATTGACCTTCCACTCATGCCACTGGTGATAAACCTCTAAAGAAGGGCTATATAAGTAGGCTAAGTCCACAATATTTAATGGTAATTTACAATAGGATGGCGACATAGTGGTGAGGTAAGTGACATAGACACCATCTATAGAGCATCTGAAACACAGCCAAATCAGAGAGGAAAATCCTAAATAGAAAAGTTGTATGAGAACACCTCGTCCACCTCGTAAATATGTTTGGAATTGTGGGATTTTCTTTTTTCATTTCGCTACTATTATTATTTATTTACTGATTAAAACCAAAACCATGTGACAGTTATTGCGCATAATACGACATAATTTGTTTACAACAACGACGAAGTTAACTTCTTAAGTCTATAATTGAGTAAGTCGACCAATAATGCGAAATATTTGCTGCTATTTTGTCTTTTTTTCTCCAGAAACGTTAAATAAATAAAAATATTAAATCTCTAACTGATTATAATAATGATATATTGTCTTTTGTATACCGCCATAATCCACTATGGGGGTAGTGCTCAATTGCGGTGTCGCAAAGTACTACGTCATTATTGTATGTATGTACTGTGTTATTACAGGCTGATAACAAAGGTACTCGTTGTTCTTGGCCTCATACAAAGTAAGCCTATAAATGTGGTTAACATGATTAATTGATTAACCTCACTTGTCAGTAGTGGGGGAAACATCTATCGCGGAAAATCCACCGAGTCTGGGCAGACACATGACCTTTTTCCATTTACGCCACTGCTTTCAAATATCCACAGACAAGCTACGCATGTCGCACACTCCGCTAAGTCCGTGATAATTAATGGCTACCTACAATGGGATCATGACATAGCGGGGAGGAAAGTGACCATCCATAGAGCATCTGGAGCAATCACGCCACAGGGAAAAAAGCCCTATATAGAACCACACTGCAAGGGCTACCCAGACCCCCGGGGGCACAGGGGTTTAAGGCGCTTTTGTCCGGAAAACGCCGCAGGTAGTAGCGGGAATTGAACCAGGAACTCCTGGATTCCAATTAAACGCTCTAATCACTGCGCCAGCTGCCCTGATATTACATGACATTACACAAAAGGTTCAATTTTTGCTACATTACAAATACAACGCTTAGGAAATTATTGAATCTTTAAAGGAGACAAAAATCATTATTACTATAAATTTATAACCACATTAAGGTAGACTAGACAGAATCATAAACGCGTTAAAAGTTATCAGAGATGTAGTATCACAGGCTGATAATAAATTGATAATTACTGTACATCTATCATCTTTAACATATTAAAATTACGAAATTGATTATGAGAATTTTTGTAACCTTCAATTTGTGCTGTTCCATGCTTACAAGATTTTCTATGCCTCAAACAATGGCGTGAATAGATTAGATTTGCATTTTGCGCCATATAGTGCACTAAAACAATAAATTGGTTGAAGTTCGTTGATTGGCGAAATTGAATTCTTTCGTGATGAAGTAGCAGACGACATTTCCAAGCGGTAGCCAATTTGTAAACACTATGCGCGCGCATCCAATACCACGTGATATCTTTAGAATAATGAAAATGCAGCTTGACCTCGCCGCAGCAGGGAGAAAAATGACGCCGCCCGGTCAGCGCTCTAAGAAAATAAAATAACTGGCTTGCCCGAGCAGTTGGCCTGTTTGTAAGATACGTAGAATACATTACAAGTTTATGAATGCAGTTAATACAACAAAAATAATAAAGCGTGTCGTGTAAATGGACTGTAAGATTGCCTCCGATAACATTTATGGCACCGAAGCTTTTACTTATCGGAAATAAAATGCAGCAGAAAAATAGAGGTAATGGGACGGAACTCTTATCATGAAGATAATGTATCATCCGTGCTCTGACATCGTTCAAATGTCTAACGATATTAGTAGAATGAAAGTAAATGCTTTCAGTCTAAAAGGTCGGAGAGAGATATCGATTGCTTCATTAGACAATCATATTTGCAGCCTGTGGCGCTTTTAACCACTGCGCCATGTTCATAATATGACTGTGGCGACACATTGCAACCTTTGACCGATCAGAGGCGAGATGTTCGTCACGTGAGGATCATGACTTATGTTTCGTATAACGAATCTCGAATGAAGCGGATCTTATTCGTAAACTATTGCTGTGGATTATTTGTAAAATAACAAGAAAATATTATTAATATAGGGAAAAAGAACAACGACCGGTCTTCAATCCATCATATCACTGGCTATATAGGATCTTAATCTTTTAGCTACTAAAATAATTACTGCGGAAAAACTTCATAATCGCCAACGAATAATAAACGGCTAATAGTTTCTCAAAATCATGCACGCAGACCGGGTTTTAGTTGAGGTCAGTTTAGCTAAAATTCATTGCGTCATCTTGATTTGTCGCGTGACTTCCTTCACGATTGATACGTTTTCAACGATTTTTGCACAATGTGGACGCTGAAGATTTTATACATGACTTATGTTACCAGATTGAATAACAATTTGAAAGTATACAGGCACCCTAAAAGACAAGCGTCGACCGTCGTAACGCAAGCATCAGCATGTTTCTCGTCGGAGTGCGGGCAGCGGCTCTTGCTCAGAGCGTCAAAGCGTGGCTTCCGCTGGTGCACGACTAATTTTACCGAACTATGATGGTAGCTTAATATAAAAGATTAGAGAATTATCTAGGCATTAATTTTTACCTATGATACTAATATTCCCTATCCACTGTAGTAGCTAGTTAAAAAAGGCTACGATAAAATCACTTTGGTTTCCGACGCCACGTCTAGCCGTGAAAGTGCGGCACCCGCAATTCACTCACTTTCCATTTTTGGACCGTGGCTCGAAAATATTTCCCCTTCCACAAATAGCGGAAGGGGGAGCGAACCAACTCGCCTGTGAAAACTATTTTTTCTCCGGACAATTGGTAAAATTACTTCAATCGCTGTATTGCGAATATAAGGATATTTGCTATAAATCGTATAACATTCGGACGTGAAAGTTTTTCTGGTTTAGAACATACTGCGAAGAAACAATATCAGATTGAATATCTAAAATGTGAAATTTTGAGGCTGTACTTGAACAATACCAATTCCGTTTGTGCGTCGCATTTAGTGTAATTAGGTGATCATGTTGGCTTTGAATAAAATAACTTCGTCGAACGGCGGGGGCACTGGATTCACGACCAAAAGGTTGCGGGTGTGAATTCGCCCACCGCTCATCGGAAAATCATTTATCCTTTTGCTCGGGTAGACCGCCTCTAAAGTGGGCAGACGTTTGATATAAATTTTGACTGGTGATATACGTATGTCGAAGGTATTGAATCAGCACTGTATGGCTGCCATAATACATTTATTGTATACCGTATCGGATACTCACTCTCTATAATACTGATGACAA